>CEMU01397322.1:0-10152 GCA_900068965.1 Calocybe gambosa
GTAGCGCGCTGACGCCGCAAAGCCCGCTACCGTAAATTGTTACAGCGATATCGACTTAACTCTTCTTAACAACTACCTTACGACCGGAGCCTGATGCCGTCGCTTTCTGACCCTTTTCTTCTTCACTCTCCTTCAATTCGGTATGCACCCTCCCTCTAATTAGTGTATCTGGGTTCAATTTCAATCTTTTTGTATCCTTTTCATTGTCCTGTTCGCACAAGCGTTTAGTAGGAATCTTGAAATCCTTGAACACACTTGAAGGGACATAAGTCACAGCCTTGTGTTGGAATCCATTGTTCACAACATCAGACGGAACCTCAGGCTGAACTGGTGTATCGATCTTTTCGTCCGATTCGGCTACGACGCGGATTGAATGTGCGTTTATTTGATAGGTCTTCAATTCCTAAACTTCAATCAAAATAACAGCTATGAAATTTAATCCCTTACTCGTTTGTTCCCATCCATGTTAAAACAATGCAGCGTACATTCCGCAATGATAATCGTCCCTTTCTTCAAAACATGATACATGTCCCAAGGCGCAACCAGTTCTCCGTTTATATCATAAATTTCTTGTTGCGCTAATTTCGCATGCCGCATGTTGAAACACGGCCCCCCAAAGTCGGGCAACAATCGGGGATCATACATTGCGCCTGATTTAATCTCAATATCTATGAAATATTAGCATTAACTTTTTTCCCAACTTGGTACCTACCCTCGATTTTGGGAACCGGCTCTTTGACATCATTGGTCGGTGATATTTCACGCGTTATGCGCGTTTGTTTCCCCCCTTTTGTTTTTTTGTTCGGATTCTTTCAAAACGCATTTCATGCCCGAAAATGGATCTGTAAACCACCAAACTCACCTTATAAATTGCAGGCGTGTGAACCACAATCAAGTTTTTTACCATCACAGAATCGTTATCATCATTCTTGATCCATTCTTTGACGCGATATGTCTATATTGATGTCAACCAGAAGTTCACTTTGACAATTAGTGTTTTACTTGGCCTGACATTAACTCCTCTTGTTCATCCTCGACTCTTATGTCGTTCAATCCTGCGATTTGGTTATTGAACATTACCTCTAATTCTTTAGGCGCCTCTGTCGGATTTCCAATCACAATTACATTTTTGGCCCTCGCATCGTCGGTAACTGCAATGAACTCAAATACAAACAATCATCAGTATTATTTCGAACCAATTCGTTTTCAACTTACTGTCCCACCCGCTTTTCCTCCATAATGATTCCCTTTACTCGAAATTATTGTTCCTGCCGAGCCGCCTCTGATCTCTCCCCAAACACATACTCGAAACTCTGATTGGTCAGGTTTCTTATATATGAAATTGTTCGACCATTCCTCGACGACACGGAAAAAATCAGTTTTGAACATCGCCATTGACAAGCAAGCTTTCCCTAGCCGGTCGATGCTTTCTTGCAATTCTTTATATACTCCTTCCATCCGACGTTTGAGATATATCGAGCACGGCGTCATTGGCAGCGATTGTATGACAGTTCGTTATTTCGCCTTCTTGTTTCAACTCTTATACCTTTATACATTTTGTGACAGTCTCAGACATCCATCATACTGATACATCGATCACAACCGATCTCCCCTCATGACGTGTATGCTCCAAACTGAATCATACTGTTTCAGACAACACCGATTCATATATTTTCAGACAACGTTTGTGATATAGTGAGCAAGGCAACATTGGCAGCGATTGTATGACGGTCAGTAATTTCGCCTTGTTTCAACTCTCATACCTTTATACAATTTGTCACAGTCTCAGACCTTCATCATACGCATACATCGATCACAACCGATCACTCTCTATGACGGGTCATGCTCTTTTACAACCTCGTAATGTTAATGAACACTGCCAGCCAAACCAAACGACCAACTATTTTCCTGTTAGTACTTTTAAAGCTTAGCTGTCTGCTGTTTTATTGACCTTTGCAACGGTCAAATTGCCAATGACAGGTTTATGTTATTTTAGTTAACTTGATACATATTCGGGCAGTTTGCCCGCCAACAATCGTCACCAAGCTTCCAAATCATACTGTCTACCTCGGGATGCCCGATCACAAATTCTTTAGTGCCATCCAACCATATCGGCCATGCCTTGACCCTAGAATATACTGGTCCGTCGATATTTACCAATGCTGGACAGTCTTCATCACATATAATGTCGGAATCATATGTGTTGGGGCTATACAATTTGCCGTCCTCTGCGTGTTTCACAATATCCAGCATTAGGGGCAGTGGATCACCTGAGACGCATGATTCCAAGGCCGAAGTTCTAGGATATAATGCTACCAGTGCGCGTTTGGTGCAGTAAATCATTTGGCACGAGCACATGTTCGCCGCCAGCAAGGGAAAAAATGTTTCCGTGTATGACATTGTCAGTGTAACAATGAACCCGTTGCGCTCATACCTCCAATGGTCTTTGGCCACATTGACGTGATGTGGATAGACAAAAGATTTGGTTTGAAGGAATCCATGGGCGCCGAACCACATATGCCACGATTGTGAATCACAAGATGACAAAATGTTAATATCATGTATTGGCTTTCCACTTTGACCATGCATGACTTTCCAAGCGACCGACCCACATACCACGGATTTTTTTTTTTCTAGTTCTTCAATGAACACTTGAGTATGGCAACCAAATGTAGGTTCAAGCAAGCTTGAGAGTCGATGTTGCAACACTCTTATAGCCAGCTGTCTGTGCTGAACCGTAAGTTGCATGAATGCGAGTAAATCTATAAATGGAATGGAATCCAGCAGCTGCAGCATGAGGTCGTTGCATTCAATAAACGCAGGCCGGGCACCATTCTAACAAATCTGTTAATGATCGATCGCTGCCAATTAGATACCTCTTACCGACAGTTCTAACCCAGTAGCAATTTTTTTCATCGTGGTCAGAGAGAACGCTCAAACCGTGAAACTTCCTGAAACATAATATAGTCTAATAGGGGCTGATGTTCTAGTTTTCTAGTCATTTATTGAAAGTCTACTGATCCAACCACGCAACAATTATATTTACCCAATATGAATTTTCTTCTGTGATTCTACTTCATAGTCATCTGAAGTCCCTCCTGAATGTAAACGTTTCAAACTCGAACCTTCAATACATAAGTCATTTCATTGCGCCGGTATAGCGTCCCAACATACCATTAACAGTGCTTGTGACCTGCTCATTATCCAAACCAGTAATTCTTACCTGGCGTGTAATTCTTCCTACAAGGTCCATTTAACCATACCATAGACATCCAGTTTAAAAATCGACTTCTCACCTCGAGTTGGTACAACTGGTTCTTTGAAAAGTTCCCGAAACTGTGATTGAACAGCTTCCAGCTCACGTTTCCCACTCGCCGCATCAGCCGCGCTGACTACCTGTTCAATTTGTGCCTGGCCTGGCATGGTATCATTCGCGATTTGGCTACGTGACAATTCATCTTTTGCCCATTGCACCTGATGATTATCGCCATTCTTGAGTAGGGTAAAAAGATATGTTAGGCGTAACCTGTGATTCTCGATTCGGGAGTCTTCTGAAAGGGCACAAGTAATCCTTTTTTTTTGAAAGTTTCGCATAATGAGCAAGCCGTCCAGTGATACAACTCTTGACAGCATGACGTAAACTTGTTCCATTCCCCTACAAGCCTCAAGATCGATGATTGCTTTTTGCATTGTTTGTCCTTGTGAACGGTGGGCAGTCATTGCATATGCAGGTGAAATGGGAACCTGGGTTCTAGTGATCGTGCAAACCTCTTTCGAATATGGATGCCTGAATGATATCTTTGTTTGGTCGGCAACCACAGGATACTCGTGAGATGCAAGGTGTGGCATTGGATGGCTATCTGAATCTTCCAAACGTACGACGCACGATTTCAAATGTCGTTCCCCAAGATTGTTCAGGAAGTAACGTAGTTGAGTTACAATTCCAGAGCTGCCATTGACAACCCCCCCATTAACATCAAGATTGTGCGTTATAAACACTTTCATTCCAACGAACATTGGAAGGCAACCCATTCTGTTTTGGGTTTGTCCCGAGTTAAGCCTACGCAGCTGTTCAACAAGCTTCCTATCGATAATTTTGTTGTCTCCATGATAGTCAATTGGGTAATACCAGTGAAGTGGTTCTCCCAATTTACATGACCACCGCATAGCCAGGCGCTCATTCAATTTGTCTTTACAGATGTTACTTGCCACTATAATTGGTGCCAATTCCCAGCCAGGGTCGGAAGAAAATCGCTCTGGTGTCAATAACCTTGTCTGCAGTAGTTCATAGTCAATTGATAATGCTGTTCCAGCATGTAATCGAAGCAAGAGGTCCACAAACGGTTGGTTATTTGCTCCTATTTGCCGGACGACATGACGCAGAAGGATGACAGTGTCCACGAGCAGCCATAGCAAACACCCGAAAACCGTTCCCTGGCCAGATGTATGGGAGACATTGACAGTGTGTTTAACGTGTGAGAATAAGCGTATGTCCGATACAGGTGGCAGCTGTGCGAAATCTCCAGCAAAAATGATGTTGATCCCACCAAAAGGTAAATCGCAGCCTTTTGCAGTTGACAAGCGTTGGCTTATTTGATATAGCATACGACAGCTGATCATAGAGACTTCATCAACAAAGAGAAAGTCTACACCATCCCACATATTCATCAGCGTATCTTGGGAACAGCGAATGCCAATGCAAAGTGCAGAGTGTAAGGTTACACCTTGGACATTCTTTGCAGCGATACCCATGTATGCCGTCACACGAAAACGCCGGTGTTGTTTGGTTACCTGAAAATAATCTTTCAAGGCACTCAATACACGAGATTTACCTGTTCCTGCGGCACCTCCTATGAACATCTTCAAAGGCACACTCTTAGTAGATTCACGGCTCTGGTTCGTGACAATATGGAATGCAAATTCTTGCTCAGCGTTGAGAGAAAATCGACTTGCAGTTGCATTTGCCAATTCCTCGAAATCCTGTTCCTGAAACAACGCTTCTTGAACAGTAGGAAGAATTTCGATGTCGTTGACTGTTAATGAGGAAGCATTGACAAGTGTTGTTGGTAGTGATTGGGAATCATTTTCTGATGTCGTTTTGTTCCATGACTTCCTATAGGCTTCCCGTCTTTCAGCATACGCACATAACCAGTCACGCTCTAATGAGTTATCGTCTTCATCTACCGATTGGCCTTGGGAGTCATTTTGGATTGCAATTGGAGCATCAAACACACCACTCATCTCGGCGCGATCTAAACATTGCGCAGTGCTAGTATCAAGCTCTTCTGCTATATTGGAGCGAATAGAAGTCAATGATTCAATATGCCGCAGGATTTCATCTTCAGTAAGAGGTGTTGACAACGGTCCATCGGTGCAACTGTCGTCCATACGAACGTTGGTAGACAATGTATCATGACCAGCATGCATGTATCTGCTTGCAAAATGGTCATTCCGGCTGTCTTGGCACTCGTGCATGATTTGCATGTTGTCCATTATGTCCAAGAATCGGTGTGTTGTAGATAATGTAGAAACAAAGTTTTGAAACGCTTCGGCCCACGATCCAAATTGTTCACGCAGTTGTTGAGCATTCCTCCATGGTTTGAAGAAAATCAACATGAGACGGCAATAGCGCTCGTAAACCAATGAATCGTCTCGCCGTGGAATAGATGGACCTATTGGCGTCACCACAAAGCGTTCAATATAAGGACGGAGGCGTAGCCAATGTGTTTGGAAGTTATCATGAGGTGCAAGCAACTTGGCAGTCGGGCGGCCTCTGGAATTACAATTGGGCTGTCCATTACCTGCGACTATGATCAATTTTTTTTTAACAAAGAAAGAACACAAATTTAATACACGTACCTTCATCCATTCCAATTGTGTCAATTTCATCAACTGCTGTACAAGGTGAAGTGTTAAAATCTCCTTTAACTTTGTCCACCTGTGAAACAAAGTCCCATAAACACAAGGCAAAAAAAGAATCGCCACGAAAGATGTAGTCCATAACATGTAATGATTTTTTTATTACTTTTCCTTCGTCATCAATGTCTAAGAGTACTTCATCTTCGGCATCAATTGTTGGCTGAGAGACGTGAGTATTGGGTTTGGTTTCAATTAAAAACTTACAAATGAACTTTCAACATCTGTCAAAGGTGTACGTGACTCTGTGTCGTGGTTGAGAGAGTTTGCTTGTTGCATGGGCATTGGAAAGATGTCTCCATTAATTACAGTGGGTGCTGTTGGCTAAGGCTCTATAAATATTAAGTCACTCAAAAAATGTAACACTTTACCGCTGCTGCCATTTCATGACCATTCGTGTGAGCAGTGATGGTGTAGCACTCTGGACTCGGCAATTCGGTGTTTACAAAGTTCTCAAAACTTGTCCAATACATTCGACGATATTTATGGCTCGTGAAGTGATCCTCGTAACCCAATAAATACGAAGCCACAAGTGGTGCTGGAACCTCCTGATGTGCTATCATCGCATGGGCGCATTTTTGTAGCATGCGTTTTGCACGCGCCATAGAGGAGTCGTCATCAGGCAAGATAGGATCCAGTTTTGATACGGCGAGCTCAAGTGCAGCGTAGGCAATGTTAGTTTTTAAATCTGCCTTCGTGATATAATCCGTGATGTAATATGCAATAGCTTTAGCGATTGCACCGGAACCTATAAACTTGATATCCATATTGCATCGTATACAATGGATTATTGTTGCATTGAAATTGTTCACCAGACCGTCAAGACAACGCAAACATAACTCTCCTGTCAGCTCATCAACAGATGTAATAGGGCGATACCTCGAAGGACCAAGATCGAATCGACACTGTTTTGCATGCGGTGGTCCTCGCCAATGTTTGAAGCAGGTTTTTGAGTGCCTGTGAACTTGTGTGCATGACACAATGTGGTGCAAATCTTCCTTCCATTTGTCACTGTCCCTGGAAACGTTTACCGGCATACGCACGCTGCTTGGATGACTGGTAGGACGAGTAACCTCACTGTCATTAGTGGCCAATGGGTTAGGGGGAACTGATGTCGAGATGGTATCGTCTAAGAATGCAAGAAGTCGATCACGAAATTCATGTTCCAGAGGATTGATCAACCGATCGCGCATAGCATTGGGGTTCAAAGCGCCTTCGACCCAAATAACCATGTGACAGTGAAGTGTTCCCCTTCCTTGTGTTTCCACGGTGCCATAAAAACCCTTTACAACGCCAACTATTCCAGGCCGCGAGGCGTTTGAAATGCCACCAAAGCACAATAATGTTCGAATAAATGCTGTGATGTATAGATTGAAAAATTGCGCCGCAACGAATGGATTGCGAGCAATCAGCTTAGACTGTTCCCAAAATTCTGGTATCTGGTTACTCAGCAGATTATCAATATCAATATCCTCCCCAGCAAGCAACTTGACAAGTGGATGGCGGACGTCGGCAGGATTGATTGTTATGAAGAATGTCGGCAGTCCCATGTGCATGATTTGGGCTCGTATATCGTTTCGCATAGCGACCTTGGATGCAGATGAACCTGCAGGAACAATAAGTAGATAATCACCAAACAACATGTGGCAGTACCGAACACATGAGATGATACCACATTGACCTCTCGGAATAATGCAATGACACGTTTGGCTTCTTTGTCATGTGCATCAGGACGACTTCCTTGATTCAGGCAATCGGCAACACGTCGAATAACATCGGAAGAAAGAGAACCCAATGCAGACGCAACGCTATCAAAACCTGACCGTTTGACCTTCAAATAAGTGTGAAGTAGAACCGAACGTCGTTGTAACATGTTAAAAGCAGTAAAAAGGAAAGAATGATGTTCTTGAAAACGTCGGTCATGCAGCTTGACATAATGTTTCACCTGTGCTGAGAACGAAATTGGAACATGTCTATGAGGATCCTCAAATCCACCAGTTCCATAAGGAAAAAGTGTCGGATACATCATTGGGAATAAAGACGGATTGTTGAATTCATTTGTGGGTGTCGAGTTGTGCGGAATTTGGACAAACGCACCCCCTTTTTCTTTAAGATGGTTAATAGCTGATGCACGCAGCTCAGAGGGTGAAACATGTCCATCAACGTCGCATACAACAACTTTTTGGAATGGTATTTCACCGGCGTTTTCTCCACTGGTTGAAGAATCATAATCAGAGAAATAAGATGTTTGAGAGTATGAGGATTGTAAGACGTCTTGATCATTATTAGGTGCGATGTGTTCAATGTGGTAGGGAATTTGTGAATCACGTTCGAGACTAGTAAGAACAGATTGATCCACAACCACATTTGCATAAAGTGGGTTGTTTATTTTCAGCCAACGAAGTGCTTTACGAACGCGATCGGCTCGTACGCAGAGTGGTTTTGCATTTTTCGAGAACCATTCACGAGATGGAAGGGTTGATCCAATAAAAATGACACATATAGATGTTGCAACATCTTCAACAGAGGGAGGAAGGATACTGGCGACACCATCAGGATTTTGTGGGTATGTAATAACATGACCTCGAAGGGCTCTTTGACTGGTTGAACTAGAAGCGCAATCCACGTCGATAGTGTCGGATTGTGACCTTAGTTGAACAATCCAACATTTCGTACGGCATAGCGCAATCATTGACTCCTCGACTACTGACAGATTTTGCAGTTCGGAAGGAACGGGGCCAAGATACATATTATTCGCTAGTGCCAAACGTGGAAGCTTTCTGCGCATGAGAGAGCTTTGACAATGATCACAAAGTTTGACCATTCGATTGTCGTTAGACAATCCCTCTGGATATAGCATAAATTTGGATGAAGTGCCAGATGATATAGGTCTTGGATGCATCCAATTGTCAGGAACCTGCAGCATAGAAGCATCGAAGGAATCTATATGTAATGTGGAAAGGGATGAGGCAACATATAGACCACCACAACATGCACACGTTGCTTGACGAAGAGATGAGGAAGATGTATAGTTACGAAATTGTTGTATCATTCGATCTTTATCTTCATCAGATATTAGTTGAGGCCAATTTTTCCTGGTGTGGTCAATGAATATGGAATTATCGATGGGATTTTGAGAAGAAAGATGATCAGGGAGCGACAATGCATGTGTATGATCACGAAAGATTTGTTGCTGCTGAGGTAGTGTCGCAGTTGGAGGAATAACAATAGAATTTGACTTGAAATAATTTTGCAAAACAAGGCGCGGTAATGAGTTTGCAAATGCCGTATGGATAATAAGGCGAATGGAACTGGCATCATCTGCATCGTTGGGTATGTTCAAATCCAGACAAATGGATTTACATCCTTCGTGGTGGACGTAATGAAGACGGCATTCACCGTTTAATATATGAGCTGCTACTGTATTGCGAATGTTGACAACTGGACCACACGCAAAAATACCATGCATGCCAGCGCGATGAAGAGCTTCAGACCTGTTGTTCAATCATTATTAATATATAAAGTATATAAAGATCACAAACATACTTGGTTAACGAATCAAATCCCGCAAAAAAATTTGACGTATCGTTGTGGTAGGGCGCAGACAGGTCTTGAAGTCTCTCTTGAAACTGACGAATAAATAGTGAGCGGGGATGTAAGGCCGAAGCCCGAAAACCAAGCGACAAGGAAAGTTCGCGAAGATCGCTCAATCGACTTGAAGGATCAGAGAAAAAATTTACAAGCTCTGAAAAAACACGGATACGGAGGGTACCGACAGTGGCGTTATTGGCAAGTGAAGAGCAAAGAAAATTGGTGGAAGAAGCACATAGTCCATACAAAAGATGATGGCAAAGGCAGTGACGGCATTGATCATATGTGGTGTGAGTTGGCAATCTGAGTCCATGACAGAATAGAAGTGCACGAATAGCCTGGTCGCTGAGACCGTGCAGGCAAAACAAATTGCTTTCGGGCTGGCATAAACAGGCGGTTATAGGATGCATGTCAGACTGAAACTGAAAGTGAAACTTTATGAATTGATACGCGAATACGATAACACTCACGCTATAAACGCTGCACGAATAGAGTGAGTTAAGGATAAACACTGTATATAGAGGGGGCGAAACATGCAGCGGTCTCACTTGTGATATCACAACGCGCAAGTCACGAGTACGGTGGGCAAACATTGAGCAAACCCTTGTAAGTGTAACAGGTCACATCACGAGTACTGTGAGAAGA
>CEMU01565051.1:0-13391 GCA_900068965.1 Calocybe gambosa
TGTTGTGCCGCCATCTATGGCCCAAACTGTTCAATACGGATCCAGGTGGGGCTCCAATTTTTTTTCTCGCAATATTTATCTGTACAAACGCTACATATATCAGCTGTCGTCACTCTCGTGGCAAGGGTCATACCTTTGATTGCACTCTTTCAAGTCGTAGATAGCAACTCTGCTGTGACTGCTGGTATATTAAGAGCGCGAGGGATGCAGGCAAGCTTGCACCTTTTTTTCTAACAAGACAAGTACTGAAAACGTCCCCAGTTTGCCGGTGCTCTTTTGAACATAAGGTAAGCTACCGCGATACCCTACTTACAATACCAAAGATGATGCTTCATCTACAGCGCGTACTATATGATCGGTGGGACATGTTACTTGGCAGTGTAGCCTCTAATGCTTATGCTTTTGGTAGGACTCCCAATCGGAGCCTGGCTAGCCTTCCGATGGCATATGGGTCTCCACGGATTATGGATCGGCCTCACATTGTCCCTTGTTTATTGTTCATTGGTTGGGACAGTACTTTGCTTCAAGACTGACTGGGACCAGGAAGTTTGCAAGGTATTGGATAGGATAGCTGAAGAGGAAAGGCTGAGAAATATGACCGACGCGGAGGCTCTGGAATCCAATTAGCCCTCGGTCGAGTCGTGGATTATTTTTTTTTTGAGAAAAAACACAGGACACTTTTGTCGTTAAAAAGGCGAATGAAGTAAATTTTACAAAGAGGTTTCTATTACAGCGCTGCAGAAACTGGGTCGGGCGCTAAGAGTGCGCTAAATAGATTGGAAAGATAACTAACAGAGACAAACAGCGAACTTTGCATCACCCACCTTCACCGACTCGGAACACCGAGGCATGCTAGCCTGGAGGGCTGTATCTCGCTCATTCGTTCGTCGGCACTGGTACAGAGATACTTCAAGACCTATAAGTCGAAGCAGGCCCCTTTCTGTTTACCCTGTCTCTTCTCTGTTACGAGTCCGTCCTACGCTCTTTTCCAGGTTATGGTACAGGCGAGATGGGACTCAGCGGTCGAAAATAAAGGGGCTGGTTATAGGTTCGTGTGTGCAGTATCACGATCTATTAAATTAAAACATAAGAAACTTCTGTGCAGGGACCGTGGGATTCGCAACTTTCTTTCTGATGTGGAACTTCGTGGCAGCAACAGTTGACCTCGCGGTCGCGGTTGACTTGCTAAGAGCCCTTGTTCAAGTACAGCGCGTTGACAGAGAATTCTCTTCCGTGGAATACTCGGATTACAATTCCATGCTTCTCTACTTGCAGGAGTTGTGCAATTGCTACTTCGAGCAGGCAGATGTGCCACAGGATGTCGCTGATGTTTTTTTCAAGAGTGTTTCCGAGCTGGCGGGTTCAACAAAGGACGTGGTGCTTATCATATTGCAAGAAACGTGTCGGGATACACATCAAATCCTAATGGATAGCGGAGGGAAGGAACCAGTGGACACCGCTAACGAAGTGTCAAACAGGCTCACACAAGGACTTATGCAGATTGTGGAGGTGTTACAAGATACTCTCAACGATGACTTCACAAAATTGTTGAAGGAGCAGAAAGTGTTCCCAGAGCCTGTGGCGAAGAATGACTATGAAGTGGTCGGTTAGATTGTGCGTGAGGGTGCTCTTCTAGTTTTCATGCATCTCATTAGCTGTTAAGTCGTCCTATATTAATTTTAGATACTATGCTGTCGGCACCAGCCAATAATGGACACATCATATTCTAGCCACTGGCCCGGCAGCCTTGATATTTTTTTGTCTTGATAACCACCACCACCATATCCTAAACCAACTCCTCGTTCGCCCAGGAGCTATGTCAAGCACCATTCAAATGGCACCTACGATTCCTACAGAAACTTCTACTCATTGGCGCCGCTTTCCGGATACAAAACGCATGCCGAAACTAATGGAAGAATTCCCAGCCTTCATCGAGCCCTTCGTTTACTCTCCAAGAAGAGCTGTTCTCGTCTCCCAACCACCTTCGTACCCTATCTTCATCAGCACCGGCCCCATCCTCATCTAAAACGTCTACTTCCCCCTTGCCCCACAACGCTAACACCGCCCATCCGATAACTATCATCCCCGGCGGCCGCTGCTCTCCAATGCTGTCAAGACCACGTACAATATCTCTCAAGGTGGACGAAATGACCCTTTGATCAGGCATGGAAGCTCGCTCGATAATCGCGATTGGCGTATGGAGAGGATAGGCAGCACCATCGCGCCGACCGGCTGACATTTCTGCGGTTAAAGTTTGAATAACTGAGGGAAGGCGTGCAACGCCCATCAGAATGACAAGCGTCCTGGCCCGATCGTACCCAGGAAGCTGGACATCTTTCCCGTTTCTACCAACTCCTGTACACACTACAAATGACTCCGCAACCCCCCTTTGGGTAACTGGAATGTTAGCGAAAGTTGGCCCGGCGAGAACTGAGCTAACTCCAGGAATAACAATGGGTTCGAAGCCGCGTTGGCGAAAATAGATAATTTCTTCTCCAGCACGACCATAGACGATCGGATCTCCTTGCTTCAGCTATACCGCAGGGACATATCAGACAATGGACGAAACAAAACGATAGTGCTGTACGAACTCGAACGACTGTTAGACCACGTTGGGCTGCTTCAATAGCAGCCTCCATCATCTCCAATTGTGCGCCTTCGGCATTTCCTGGAAATTTCCTCGCAATGCGAATTTGGACCGTTTTGGGGATAAGGGCGAGGACGGCGTCGGGTACCAATTTGTCAGAAAGGACAAGATCAGCCATTCTTGTAAGCGCGGTGTGGGTGGCAAGTGTAAGAAGAGATGGGTGACCAGGCCCTGAACCGACAAGGAGGATTCTTCCAGGTTGCGTGGGGGTCAGAGTCAAGGAATGTATAGATGGCAAAGTGCTGGAAGTGTGGGACGTAGGGTATGATGATGGGATGTTGTCTCCGTCTAAAACTTCCTCAATATCTGCATCGGACATTCGAGCAAGTTTCGAGATCGGCCAATATTCGCTGACCTGGGCAACCCACTTAATTCGCCTCCTGGTGCTCTCAATCACGTCCTCGATACCATTGCGAGGTGGGACCGGTCTGTTTGGAGTTGATACCGGACCATTCTCCTCCAATTCATCATCATCGTCACCCGGAACTTCTTTTTTCCTAGGAACCCCTCTTGCCTTGGCAATACTTCGCATCCTTCCAACAATCTCGGCTGCAGTTCCAGCATCTTTTGGGAGCCTAGCCACGATGTCCCTTTTGAGCCGCCCAGCCAGACGGCAACCTTGCCCGTTCGTGGTGACGCCTATTTGAAGTGGCGTTGCATTTCCATTCGCTCCTTCAAAACGATGTGTAGAGGCGAACGTAAAATTGCAGAGATCTGGGATGTCCGTGGTATTGACTGGTATGTTACGGCTCTTGCAAGTATTGTAAACACTCTCTGCGAGCGTTCGACTGGCTCGGTTTCCAGCTACAGTCTCAGTCATACATACTAGCCGTATTCCGGGTGTCGTTTCTAGATAGAAATCCAGAGACTCGACGAGTTTTTCTTCCCCAGTCCCTGTCGATGACCCAGGCAAGGTGTCCCAATTGATGAACTTAAGCTGTTCTTGCTTGACCCTCCACCGTATTTCATCACATGCGGCTTCCAGCCCTCCGGTGGAGAGGATAGTTACAGTAGAATCTGCTTCTAGTGCGGCGTAAGCGCGAGAAGCCGCCAAGGAACCAGAACCCAATATAAGCGTTGTGTTTCCTTGCAGCCGAAATGCGAGCAGAAGAGATGCCCCGCCTTGAGGTGTTTTATATGCCATGCTCACTCTTGCTGTGTTTTGAATGGTGGAATGTAGGAGAGAACAGAGCCCTCGTGTCTAAATTATGTATTGCGTCCGGCCGAAACATAGTGTCGTGCTCATTAGCAATTTAGAAATATGAAAAATCTTAGTGGGACCGGATCGGCACTCGGATCATTGCACGTGGCTTTCATCGTTCAGAAATTATCGCGGCATTTGAAGCTCCTCTCGCATGCCATATGCAGCTGGTAGATAACGAAACAGTAAGGTCGGCTGTTTTGTTGTTGTTTTAAAGCTTACATCTATTCAAGTTTCTATCCCGTTTGACTGCATTGTTCAATTCGTCCAAGGACAAAGGAACAATATGGCTCACGCATAAACGATGTATGTGTGATCATACCCTTACTAAAAGCACCGATCTGAATAGGATCATAAAGTCTCTTACGATGATGAAACTGTCATGGAGGTAGATTCCGACGAGGCACGCGAATACCCTTGCTTGCTAAGAGCAACTAACGGCGGCGGGAACGAATTCTCGACTAGAGTATGTTCTTACACTACCGGAATCCCATCACAAAGACAATAAGTAAACTTTAGGTTGAGGCTGGACAGCTCGAGAAATTCCATGCAGCATACGGCTCACTCCTGAAAGCGTCCATGACGACTCTCCGAAAACGTGACAAGAAACGAGAAAAGACCAGAATGGAACAGGCTGCGCGGCGAAAAAAGAAGATGATGGAACATCTGGTTATTGATGGTCCGAAACGAGGGAATGGAAGACGGAAAAGACAGAGGCAGATCAAGTTTGCCATGAAACAGCAGGAATCACAACAAAAGTTTGAGGAGAGGGAGGATATGCGACCTAAAGCAAAGGCATCCTAAGGTATGTCCTACGTTCGCCATCCTTCACCCTCGATATACTTATAGTTTTTTGACTTAGGCTTTGTTGAGCTTTGTGATAAAATACAGAGGCTGCCAATTTGTGCCCGTGCCGCAATTTGGACGACCCTTTTCAACTCCGCAACTCGCTGCACTGGTCTGATAATGGAGTTGACAGTCTCGTGCCACCCATACTATTTAGGATTAGTTTAAATGACTTAATCCACCAAAATCCATCAACGCTGTACGGTGTATATAATAGCATTCCTACGGTAGGGATTCTTTACTTGCACGTACTGGCTCGGAACAGTGATTGTCTGAGAACCGCCATGCCGAACAAAAGCCCGTCACCCTCCTAACGAGTATACCGAATATATCAGCTCTCCAGTTCCATCCCTTCCCCACACATACCCTCCACTGTTGACATTGCCAAGGGGTAATATTACATTCCCACTCCTAATCCCAGCTCAACTAGACTATTTTTGCATCTCCTCGGAAATTCCCTCAAGCCAGCCACTCTCGCTCGGCATCGCTCATCGCAGCAAAACAACAAAGCACACTTTACCGTCCTGGTTGAACAGAACGCCCGCCAGATACAAATCTGTTTAAAGCGAAGATCCACCAACACTTTCGTGATTTGTTCATAACCGTTGGTGTACAAGTTTAGCTTTTATATATTCCATGACGACCATCTTCTTTTTTCCCAGACCGTAGGGTGCATATAACTTGGGAGCGTTCGTCGTTGCCTTTGCTAGCGAGGTACTCGTGCACTTTTCCCCCGTACCGCCATATAAATTTGACATTAGCCTCCTTCACGTTGGTCGCATCACCCTCACTGATAATTTTGACGAGAAATATGACGCTGTCGCTTTCCTCGTCAAACGACCGTATATATTGGAAACTGACATGGTTTCCATTGCTCTTAGTGGGGCTCCAGGCTCCAGGGCAGGGAGATTGACTCTAGCAAAGGAAGCACCAAAGCTCATCTATAAGTGGTGGAGAGCAACAAGTATGTGAACAACCTGGTCCTCCTCTTCAGTAGGTAAAGCGCTGAGCGCTACACATTGACTCTATGGTGAGCACGCCTCTCATCATGCATAGCCGCGGTGATAAAGAATGTTGGGCAGTAATATTTTTCACGTAATGATCTCCTCTGTGGATGGAGTGACAACCTCTCGTTAAAATAGGTCAGCTACTTACAGAATTATGGACCCAATAGTCCCTCGAAGGGTCACCACCGCTAACTATGAATTATTTGAGCTCTTCGATGACAAACCCAACATTTGCGAGTGTCTAGTGTTTCTAGAAGAGCTCATCAGTACCATCGACTTCTCCGACAAAAGATCTTAGCGGCATAATGCAACGCCCCGGTGTCGGATCGCTTAATCCCTCGCAAAATATTAATGATTTCAGTCCTACGACTGATTTGGTTGATTTGGTTGGCTATGGGTGTTGCAAGTGTCTGGCAAGATTCACATTATCACTCCTAGTGGCTTGGCAAACCATATGAGCTGTCAAAAGAACGTGCATCCGTGTATAGGGGAACTTCCAACGATAGCCGTCGATAGGCATCTCTTATCTTCATAATTATACCACTATTTTACTATGGCCTAATACCGTATTGACTCTCTATCTTGGACGAGAAGGTCGGGATCGGAACTTTCCACAACCCATTGAAGTCGGTGCTTACAGCTTCTAATCGATGTGGTTTGACCGTTTTCTGAAAGCTGGTGAATAGGTGTATCAGAAAAATCAGAGCCAAGAAATCAGTCAATAGAGGTAATTACTGAAGGATATCAATAATTCGGGCTGATATGGGCTGATATGGGACATACATATATGCATCCATGTGTTCAGTATCAACTAATATTCTTATGATTTTTCTGATATGGAACCGCGTTTATTGATTCATGTTCAAGTAGTTGCATATGACTTCGGAAACATCAAGATCTGGCACCACAAACAGTTACACCACGGAGTACAAGTTAATGCAGTCAAGCCACTTCAGGCGATTAACTGGAACCAACATGTCTGGTACTTAAATTCCGCTATTCTACATAGCAGTGTCTTCCTCAGATTCTGTAGAAGGCCCTACACTTCTATGCAATAATTTTCTCAAGCGCTGATGAGTGCTACCGTGACAAGCCTTGGGCGTCTGCATCAGATGCTGGCTCTTGCAAAATCCGCGATTGACCACGGAGTTTAGCTACTAAAAACAGTAGTAGCACTGACACACATATACTGTACATACCACACGCCTGGCCCCATTCGGACAGCTTGAAATTTTCATCTCCACAATTTCCTTAACAATTCTTGTTTTTATTTGAGAATAGATCTGAATAGATGTCTACTATATCTCCGACTGTTATACGAGCAGTCTCCAACTGAAAAAGGTGACCGCAAGACGCCGCCAATGCAAAGCGTGGTCCAGAGAAAGTATTTAAGTTGTGAGATGAACGAAATTGTAATTTGTTTCAGCTGGTTTCTGACTCCCCACCTCCCTTTCGAATTTCACCTGCTGAGCAGAAAGGCTTCCTCTACAGTACACGTTATGAGATTCACTTACCGTGGTCATTATCTACTCCCACTTATCGCTACGCTTTCACTTTGTGCGCTGGTAGCACAAGCATCACCGGCTAAGAAAAAGAAAACCCAAGCCCCACAAGAAACCACAGAATGGAGACCATTTGGCCCGCCTGAACCAAGTGAGGCAGAAAACCAGATTACTGGTCAGTGTTGTGTTTGTGATTTACTGTGTTGTCTTCCAACTCGATGCCACCAGGCTGCAAGAAATGTTTGGGAGATTCGTATTTTCTCTTGAAAGATTCCGCTTTGATGCAGCAATGTCCAAGGGACAAGCATGCCTCGTCTGAACAATGCGACCGGTATGTGTAGTATCGCCTAGCATCGCAGAGGGGGTTTATTTATAATACACTGGCAGATGTATGCCCCTGGTGAAGAACAGTTGGGCCACCTTTAACTCTGTTTGCATAGAACTGTGCAGAGATCACCAAGCCAAAATCTTGGATGGCAATGTTTGGCCCTGTGGTAGCAAAGTCTATATATTAGAGTATCGTGATGGAAAGTGGATGAGGTTGCTAGCCCAGACATGACCAGTAGTACTTTCAACTATCAGATCATCGAACGGCTTCAAATTTCGATGTTCAACTCCCTATATAATCAGATGCATCCCAGATGTCAACTGTCTTATTCCACATATCACTGTTGATCATGTTGATAGCCTGGCATACAAGCGAAGGTATCAGTATAATATTGCTTGAATCTGCTGTTCGCAGCATTGACGAGGAACGAGAGTTGCTGCCACACACCAGAGATTGCGGCACCTATAGTTTACAGCCGACTATCTTGTGCCTTTTCCACAGTAATTGACCAATGCCGGCGAAACGTCTACACTGGCTGTGTTTGACTACCCGCGCGTTTGAATAGAGGATGGCGCAGGCCCATTGAGCGGTTCGCCTGCTGTGCCACTGCTTCGAATCAACCGAAAGGTTGATTGTTGTGCCACATATACCACAAAGGGCCTTCTTTTTCATCATGAATGGCTATTGAATGTTAGACCCCGTCTCAGTCCTCCTTGTATGATGTTACGATGCGTTGGACCAAGGTCACCAGTCTACTTAGATTTCTTGGCCACCATCCAAGCTTTCGGTATTACAGCAACGTTGAAATCCTCATATCTGTCGTACAGGTACTAGGGTAACTTAACTCACTTATGAGAGTATAGATAAGGCAGTACTCATCATAGACCAACAATTCCATCCCCGGTTTTCGATATATTCGAGCGCTCGAAGAACGCACAAAACAGAGTCAATGGCAAGCGACGTTTCTCGTGGAAATCGTTAGTGGTGGAAGGCGTCAAAGACGTTGTCAAATTTGTGCGAGAGAAGCACGCGTATACCTCGAAATGGCCCTAAGCTATAGGATTTTGAGTATGTTCACTTGAGGACGCAGATTCTAGGAGCAATGTTGTAGCCTGATGAAAGATTCCATGTAAAACGTATTACATTTTCACCTCCAGAAACAATAACGTCCAAACTATAATGTTAAAGATCATGAATCATCTTTTTTGTGGACGCATACGGAAATATCAGAGTGTAATGTTCGTTCCAGATATCGTCGGTTTTGCCGTCCACATCCCTCGTCCTCCATTGATATCATTACCAAGCCATGCGTGAAACACCATCACTGATCCATCATCCGTCGCACAAGCACTTCCAGGTGCCTTCAGTCCATCTTTCCCAGTGACGAGTAGCGGTGCGACTGGAAACCGAGCCTTCGTATATGGTCCTGTGACAGAAGATGCGAACGCATAACTCAGATCGTATGTTGTTTCTGCAAAGCAGCCCGAGCTAAAGAACAAGAACCATACTCCGTTTACATGAATCAGGCTCGGAGCCTCTATCAACGGACCATCTCCATCATCGCGGTCGAGGATCTGTACTTCATTTCCAATCTTTGTGAACCCGTCTGCTGCAACCTTTTGAAGCATAATTGGGGTGGATTTGATGGGAGGGATGCCGTTGTTACATGTACCACCGCTACCACGGTTGTTGCCATCAACTTTGTAGGCGACCCAGAGACTCCCATCTGGATGACGGTGGCCGGTTGCATCAATTGAGCCTCCAAGGTCGAGATGACAGACGAATGGATCTTTCAAGGGAGTGTATGGACCTGTAACTTGACGCGACGTCGCAACACCGACGCAATGGGCAGTTGGATCTTGAGCCGACGTTGCAGAATAGTAAAGAACGAAAGAGCCACTGGGCTATTGTAGCCGTCAGGATAAGTCCCCTAACAACAAACAAAAAAACGCACGATTTGAATGACCATGGGTGCCCACACAGCCTTGTTAGACGCAAAGACCCATGCGCCTACGGTAGGCAGAGCATCTTTCCCCGTCACCTGAGCGGAAAATGTAGACAACTCGGGCAGGCTTTAGAAGACGTGTTCACCTTCCAGCTAACGAGGTCTGGGCTTGTAGCAACTTGCACATTGATCCCTCCACTGTTGGTCGCGAAGGCAAACCAAGAACGCTCTGACTGCACCCAGATGATTGATGGATCTGGGAAGTTGGCAGATATGACGGGCCCCTTTATTGTATCTCTCTTTGTGAGATTCTGATACGGGAAGGCAAAAGAACAGCGAAAGAACGCTGAAACTGCGACAGTTAGGTGTAGTAAGTAACGGAGAGGCATCATCATCGAAATGATCGAGCGCCGCCCTTTATATGCTGAGTGTATTCTGATGTCATCGTGTGAAGCTCCCGAATAGACCGCGAGGTTTCCAATAATCCTACTAAGAGAAGGTATCCACGCCAATTACGAGGTCACATACACATGGAGGAGCAGGCATATGACTGATCTCGAGCAGGAAGTGCTGTCAACTTGCTGCAGCGGTCCGGGGGGGGGCTGCCTAGCCAGCTTTTCAAAGCAGGAGAAGTAGGTATCGGTGCTGAGGCTTCGCGCATTGATAGGCTGGCGGTTAAAGGGATCAGCTGCGCCCGGTGATCCATACGGCAAGTCAACACGAACCCAGCAACCGTGTGCTCAACGTCGAAACGACCATACGGCGATTACCACCTTGGGAATTCATCAATCGGAATCTTTCTTTGGATGTTACTGAGTTTTAACATACTTGTGTTATGACTGGCAAGCGATAGGATCGTGGAAAGTATGAAAACTTGCCATCTACCAATTTTCGGATAAATATTCTGGCGGAGTCGATTTCCAGCTGGTTTTCTGAACCCATGGAAGTCATTCTCAACACAAAATGTCCATCCAACAGAAGTAGCTTGCCTTCTGGAGAAAGTACACAACTTTGCTCGAATTTATCGGATTTGGACGGGCTGTGGGTGTTGCACGTTCAGCATGGCTGTAAACACTGGCGGCATGATTTTGATTTCCGCTGGCAAGTCATGTGACCAAATGCGACCACATTGATCAGTTTATTGCCCTCTCACCACTGCTTCTACCAGCTATGGCAATAGCTCCAATCTCACCTGCCCCTAATGTATTTGATGACGATGACGAAGGCTGGCAGGATATGCCAGTCGTACGCGAAGATACGAGCATTAGCGGATTAGACGAAGAGGATCAAAAGAAATATCACTACAAGCCATCGGCGAAAGGTGCAAGCGCCGCAAACGCAACCGGAAACCTTTTAGATGTCGATCAGTATGGATATGACTGGCGTTCAAAGGTTGACCAGAACGAGAGAGATTACACACGACTGCGGGGGAACGAAGAAGACGATGTGGATGAAGTCCATCTACGGACAAAATACTTATTTGATGAGGACAAGGCCATGACTCCTCTCAGCCAAATGCAAGCAACGAAGAATCTACTAACAGAAGCTCAAAGAATCGCTTACGTAGGCCTTTGTGCTCTCACAAGTCGTGAAATGTCCCAGAGTTTGAAGGTTACGAAACGGAAGGAGTTAAAAGCGGCTGTCGGTAATATGGAACTGTGGGCAATGAAGATAATGGGTCGCTTATATTATCACATGGAGCTCGAAACTCAAGGTGAGTTGCCTACTTTTCCAACCTAGTTTTGCCTGAAGCCGGCCGAGTAGAGCAAAAGATGATTGAGAGTTTGGGTGATCACGGCGTCGTGGCAATGGACCTCGTTCCAGCCTTAATGACAACTCATACTGTTGCGAACCCAGAATACGATCCTGTGGAAGCTCTAAGACGTGCGGAAGAGCAGCACCTTGCCACGCAAGAATGCACTAACGACGATGAGTCGATCTCGGACCAAACGCTCGTCGACCAGCCATTATCCACAGGCTCTCCTGATCCTACCACGCCGAAGCCTAGCACCTCACAACCTGATTCTCTCAACCTTAAAGGACCGGACACCCCTTCAAGTAGTCCCCCAGGGTCAACACAACCCCAAAGCAACGTCCCTGGCGCCCCCGCGACACATAAAACGACTGCTAAGGTTCTTGAGGACACCTCAACCTCTGCTATTCCTGGAGTCACGACGTCTCTGTCTTCCGCTGATCAAAACGTCACCCTTGACATCCGGTGGACAGTGCTCTGTGACCTGTTCCTTGTTCTCATCGCGGATAGTGTTTACGACGCTCGTTCGAGGGTTCTTCTTGAGGGCGTTGCCCTCAAACTGGGTTTGGGATGGATAGACGTTGTGAAATTCGAGAGTCGTGTGACGGAGGCGCTAGAAATACAGGAGGACGTAGAGAAGATAGAGCAGCAAGAAATCATTGACGGAAACCAAAAGGCTATGAAGAAAAGGCGTTACATGATGTTAGGCCTTGCGACGTTGGGTATGGAAGCCAGCCACTACTTGCTTTCTTTACTTATTGCCTTGAAGGTGGCGGTCTGGTCATCGGGTTGTCCGCAGGGCTCCTCGCGCCGGTTATTGGGGCTGGTATCGGCGCGGCGCTGACGACCATTGGAGTAAGTGGTTCCGCGGGCTTCCTTACCGGCGTGGGTGGCGCGACAATCATCACCACGGGCGGCGTCTTAACGGGATCTGGCATAGCTGCTCGTGGAATGGCTAAACGCACGCGACTCGTGCGCACATTTGATATCTTACCGTTGCACAACAATAAGCGGGTAAGTTGTATACTTACCGTTCCTGGGTACGTTTTGGCGGACGCCCACTCTATTCCTTCTATTGACTCGGTGATGATACAGGTTCATGACGGGTCCCCAAGATGATGTGCGACTCCCTTTCAGCGTTTTAGATCCTATAGTAGGCGATGTTTTTAGCGTGCTTTGGGAGCCAGAGATGATTCAAGAAACTGGAGACGCTTTGAAAATTCTGACAGGAGAAGTCTTGTCGCAAATAGGAATCACCGTGTTGCAAGCAACAGTCATGTCTACTCTCATGACGGCTCTCCAATGGCCGATTAGTCAGTTTGTCTTTCCAAGCAAGCATACATTATATCAATACTTGGCTGATATACTAAAATAGTTTTGACGAAATTGGGGTATCTTATTGACAACCCATGGAACAACGCGCTTGATCGTGCTCGTGGTGCTGGTCGTGTCTTGGCGGAAGTTCTCATCCACCGACACCTCGGTGTACGTCCCATCACTCTCATTGGGTTTTCCCTCGGCGCACGTGTTATCTTCTACGCTCTGCTAGAACTTGCGAAACACAAAGCTTTTGGAGTTGTGCAAGATGTTTTTCTATTGGGGGCTACGTTGACTGCATCTACTCAGACTTGGTGTGAAGCACGGTCTGTGGTATCAGGTCGTTTTGTCAATGCGTACTCGCGTAACGACTGGGTACTAAACTACTTGTTTCGTGCTACGAGTGGTGGTGTTGGGACTGTCGCGGGTCTCAGACCTATTTCCAATGTACCGGGCCTTGAGAACGTAGACGTTACGGATAAGATTGCCGGGCATATGTCTTACCGTGCTTTCATGCCTCTAATTTTAGATCAGCTCGGCTTTCCTGTATCCGCTGACTATTTCGATGAGCCAGAGGTGTGTGCCATCTCATGATGACGGGGTCAGCAAATATCTAAAGAATCTGACATTCAGGAACCGGATTTTAAAGAAGACCGCATTGTAGTCAGAGAGGAAGACGTCCAGAAAAAGAAGGGCTGGTTTTCTCGCAAGAAGCAACCAAAACCGATGCAACATGTGTCCCGTCCGCCTTCATCGTCCACTACTACGACATTTCCAAGAAAATCGCATTCCACATCCGAATCCCTGGATGACGATTTACCACCTCGATCTACACCTGGGCAAGA
>CEMU01565090.1:0-17003 GCA_900068965.1 Calocybe gambosa
TCTCGGTCTGACTTGGGAAGCAATAAACGTCCTTCGCCCTGACATTGAATATGCAAACATGATCTAAGAAAACACTCAACTTCAACCCTCGAACGTGACATTTTGATCGCTGTCGCAGAGCATGGCACTCTGTGGGGAAATCTTTGTCAGTCAATGTCAATATTTTACACGTACTAGTCGATGAGTTAGGGAGTCTGACGTGAGCCTATATATAGATACTTTCAATACCTGGGGGCTGGAAAAGCGGGCGGCCTTAATGTATCGACCCTTGCTGTCTGCCGTTCGGAAGATTCCACGGAGAGAGGTAGCCTAGTGGTAGTGGCATTTACTTGGGCTACTCGACCAATCTAGTAACAGCTTACGTTATTGTCAGAAATGACGATATCCTCGTGTGTATTGCAGAGTTATAAACTCGGAGGTGTACTGGGACGCAGGTACCCATGAATTATGTGGCTTTGGTTTCTGGCTAATCACAGGAAGGATATGTGAACTTTACTGTAGTGTTGGCAGCGGTTGAAGACCGAAGCAGCCGCCGAAGATGGTCCTACCCTCTACTAGTTTATGCACATTAGAGCATACACAGCACTCGATTCTCGCAGCTTGCTATTTACGACAGACGGAGCTTGAACTCTTGGCAGAACCGCATAGTCAGAAGAGCATATTTCATTATCGGTTGGTACGGACCATGCAGAGGACTTGGATATGTCATTAGCTGAGGTATTTTCGCTTGAATGAAGGCACCTGTGGTCGTGTGCCCTGATTGTGGTGGAATCGAAGGTTGTGGGGTGCTGTGAAAGCGGTTAATTTTGGCATATGGACCTTGGACACCGTTCCATATAAACGGAAACCTGGTTCAGATGATCCGGGGCACAGTTAAGTTGCAGAATTGCACTGATATGCCGATAGGAAGAGATGGTTCGATTAGGGTGTTATCTGATCTACCCGAGATAATCTATCAATGACTGAGCACAACAGATGACGATAAGGTTTTGCGGAGAATATGGCCTTGGAATTTCTTTCCATATACTTGGAAGTGATCAGAAAATATAAGACATGAATCGGTTTATGGAGAACAAAGTGCCTAATCTTCGTTGAACTGGGGAAGAACTTGTTTCTTTCCTTTCAATGGCCAAAGTTCCTCCATGGTCTCGGCATCCCATACACGCCCACCACGGACTACATACCGAATGTTTCGCGTATCTGAGAAATCCCCAGTCAAAACATCAACCTCAGGGGGGAAAATTAACAAGTCTGCCAATTTTCCTCTGGAAAGTGAACCGATCGAAGCTGAAAGCCCGAGTGTCCTAGCAGCCGATGAGGTGGCAGCACGAATCACCTGACGGGGTGAGTTAATAGTGCAGTTCTTCGTTTGGTGAACAGATTCGAACCTCATAGTTGCTCATGCCACCTTTCTTAGTAAAGTACATCTCAGCGTGATAGTTCAAACCTAGGGGTGGTTCTCCGTGTGCACCAATATGGGCTGACAGTCCCATGTCGACCATTTTCGCAACAGAAGCTGAGGTGTTGAACACTTGATAAGCTAATAGCGCCTATGAGCGACGAACAAGAAATATTTCAGTCTGGCTTACAGTTGCGAGGGCGTGCCGTGGATTCGGTCAAGCCTTGCAAGTCGTCGTGCCTTGTGAAGCGCCTCAATCTGATAACAGAAAACATTATTCAAGATGTATCACGTCTAATTTGTAGCTTACTTTGGATCATTGGGAAGGTCCACAGATGCCCATACGAGTTGCTCCCCAAATACACCTCCATAATTGACGATATGGGTTGGCGTATTACCCGTCCCGCTGGAGGCAAATAGTGTAAGAACATCATCGTAGAGAACTGGGATAGGTAAAGCGTGCTCGACGGTTGTCATTCCTGACAGACATAAGCGAGGGTATGCACAAGAAATGAGAGATAAAAACCGTCGACAATATATGTGAGATCCCAATCAAGGTTCATGCCGCCTTCAGGTACACATAGCATGTCGAGGTCCTTGGCAGCATGCAAAAGCCTTTGTCGTGATGCGCTAAGTAGTGTAACATGAGTGAAGTCATGAAGAGCAAATATTTCGTTTGTCCAGGCTTACCGCACAGGCAGCTGATAATTCTTGTACGAAAGACTCGCGGGACCACCTTCTACTTTAATCCTTGCGAGTGCGGAGTGGGCTTCTGCCTGATCGACGATGTCTTGATGTATACCTGCCTCGCCTGCACCGTAGATAATCTCGCCGACGGTGAGGATACGAGGTCCAATGAGCTGACCACTTTCAACACGGCTGCGCTCGGTAAACCCGTTCACTGTCTCAGCGCTAGGACTAGAGAGCGCTCAGATAGACATAAACGAAATACGAGATGCCAGCTTACTTATGTAAAGTTGTGACGCCATAGGCTAAAAATGTTTCCATCTCCCATGATTTAGCAGGAAAACGGTCACTAAATCCGTTCCAATGAGCATGCATATCAATAAACCCAGGTATGACGTATCCTAATAATCATTAGCCAGTTTGATGTTGTCTGTGTGATTGAATTACCTCCGTGAGCATTTATAGTTGTTGCGGGACCTCCTGGTATGAGACTTTCAGCCTGTGCAAGGTGGCCGACGGACTCGATCACTCCGCCACGGACAACCATAAGACCACCTGGGATGCGATCCCATCGAAGTTCGCCAGTGTCCATCGTTAGGAGTGTGGCGTTATAGATAACCAAAAGGTCATGACCAAACGAGTCGCGCTTCAGACGATCAATATCAGTTGAATGCTCAACGATAACCTCCTTGTATTGAACTAGGTTCTTGACACAAGAGATGCCAAAATTGATCTTATCCTTCTCGATATCCGACGAACACTTGCTTAATTTGGATATTTCAATTGAGTGTAAAAAGGGTCCTGTAATGGATGTTCATTTCTTGTGTTCAGCAAAACGAGAATTGCGTACCAAGGAACCAAAATAGCTTCTTGCCATCCCCCGTGAATGTCGCGTCATGTCCTCCATCTAGACTCACTCTCGCTAAACCCTTCGTGGCATTTCCGGGCTTAGACCACACCTCTTCACCCTCTTGTACACCACTACCAGGAGCAATATAGACATGGTAAAAGTCGGCGAAAGCGATGCTCTTTGCGGTATGTGTTTTCTTTACTTTCTCTAGTGAGACGACGAGCTCCGTTGATGTTCTACCAGACGAAACGGTAGTATGCGGGTAGTTCCCAAATTTATCAGCACCAGCAGCGAGATCGATGATGAAAGCGCGACGAGATTGCTGCACAAGCAGTTGCTTGTTGTCTTCCAAAAAGCGCATGTTGACGCGATCCTCCGTATCAATTTCCGATTTTAGGAATCGTAAGTTCTCAATCTTGATCGACTGGCTCTTCTTCACCCCATTCGGTGGCAACTTAACGTCGCCTATGTAGAGACCTGGGTTGGCAGTTGCGAGGACGTTGCCAGTGAGAAGACTTTCACTGCTTTTAACGAAGGCAATCCGGCGATGGGAGTTCGTGCATTCGCATAGAACAGGAGAGAAGTATCGACCAAGTGGGAGCTGGGTGAACTGATGTGCAACGCCAGTTTCAATGTTCGCCAGTTCAAAGGAAGTGAAATTCGCATCGGACCAGCGCGCATGTAGAACGAGATCGTCCTCCCCGTAAACAAATGAAGGCGAATAGTAAGGGGATTTCTTATCCAGGATAGGAACTTTGATAGGATACCTCTTCCCGACCTTTTGCACATATGTTACACCCGCTGCTTGGAACACGGCGTGTTTGCCTTCCTCGTCCACCCGAAGTTCCTTGAACGCACGAACGCGTTGAGTCTTTCCGGTCTCCAGTCCCAACAGATCAAACTCCTCATGCCGGGTCTCTGCAAGACGCTGCTCGATATGCGCCTCAAATGGAATGATGGTGGGTGGGAGAGAAGCAGCAACCTTCTCCCCGCGATCGTTAACATCAAGGGACACTTTGTAGATTTGACCGGATGCCCAGATGATGATGGCTTTATCTGACGGGGTGAATGCGAACGACGGGTACGTGTTCATAGGGGCAAAGACAATGCTGGTGTCAAAATTGAGCCCGTACCATGCATCATGGATGGATCCGGTATGGAGGTCCCTAGGTTGATATCAGTTCGGGTATACAACGAGATGTGAGAAATCACAGACTTAAGAACGAGAGCTTCTTTGTCACGGATACGGCGTACAAAAGCAAGGGTACGTCCATCACGAGAGAGTTCAGGCCGACTAGCACCCCCGGGGAAGGCGTCGACTAGAGTCTGGGTATCGTTTGTAGTGAGATTTTTGAGGAAAATCGAGTATATCCCGCTATGCACATCTGTATATGAACAACCAAATCAGGATAGGTAGATCCAGTCCCGTGAATTACATACCTTTACTATACTCAAACGTGGATGGATCCCGAACATTCTTGGAATATATCACACTGTCGCCGGTGTTAGTCCAGATGCCCTGTTCTGGGCCGACCTGAATATCGCCGTATTGTTCTACAGTCCAGCCTAAGGGAAGGGTCCTGCTAACGACCCGCTTCCCACTGCCAGCTGCAATCGGTCGCTGCTTTCCATGTTCTAAATCTTTCAAGGAGGGTACAGTGAATTCCCATTGTTCCCCGGCTCCGATGCTACGACTTGAAGTGTACCATTTGGTGGCTACAACCTTTTCGCCAGACGGATGGAAGCGGGGGTCGGAGAGTGTCCTATACGTCTCATTTGTGACGCGCAAAGCTGAGAACAAGATAAGGAAAGATATCAAGCCAGGTTAGTTTGCAAAAACGTACCACCTGCTCGACCTTCCCTCACGAGCCTGTTAAACTTCCTGTGTAAACTTTCTTTCTCGCCATGGGAGAGTAGCTCTTCCTCTTCTTTCTGGGCCTTCAGCGCTTCCGTCAAATCGGGATTCAACGACGTCGTAGACCTAACGTCCATGGCTTCGCAGCCCTTCCATTTCATAACCCAAATGTTTTCTACACCCAGTTCTGCGTCGCTCCTGAAAACCAATCTGTCTCCTTTGGGCGAGAAATGAGGGTCCACATCGTGCGGAATGCCAGTAAGAATCGGACGTGCCCGGGTACGTCCTCCCTTAGCTACTTCGGTTGCGGGAAGACAATATATATCGCCAATCATATCGAACACAATATCTCCAGACTTGGGATGCACATCGAGACGAAGCCATGTGCCTTCAGTCACGTCATATTCTAGCACCCTGGGGTGCGGAAAGTCGGTAGAAATGTCCCAAGGGGTCTGTTCGCGAAGGGGATAAACGTTGTCTTGCCATTCATCTGCGGGGTCTGCATCGGCGTTGACCTCCAGTGGCAGACTGGACGAGTGGGTACGAAGGTTTAAGAAAGACCATGGGGTTGGCAAGATAGTCGACAGAGTGACTGCTACAGAAAACAGTGCGAGGTATCTAAAGACGCGTAAAAGTCTTGTGGACTTTGAGATTGATTGCTGGTGTGTCGGACTATAGGTTGTTGGGAGCGCGTCGTCGCTGTAGGCCTTGTATGCTGCCTTGGACGCCATGCTCCTGAGCGCAGTACGTATGCGAGTTGCGGGCACAAAGGAAGCTATATATATATGTTCGAGTCAAGCAGAGGGGGTTCTCGCTCATGTTGACAGGTCAAGTGATGTTCATCAAAATATCTCGTATCCTAGCTTCTCTTCCCCGGCTGCATCCCTGACGATGACATAAAACCCAAATAAGCCGTCAACTCTAGCTATTGTAAACCAAGGTATCCACATCCACAGCGTAGCCTTTGTTTAAAAAAATACATTTAAATCATAGCAAACAGCCCATACTACTGCACGGCTGTCGTGTCATCCAGGTTTTCAAGTTATGCGAAATGTGTTCGAGATTACTCATCATCGGCTTCAGCCTCTTCATCGGCATCGTCATCATCATCGTTCTTGTCATTTTCTCCTTTAGATTTAGACGGTTTGCTTCCAATTACCGTTGCATTGATGCTGGGGTTTACCCTATAAGTGGTGGTTGCTATGATTGGATGTGGGCTCACGTACGACAACATGACCTGAACCTTTTGCTTCTCTCCTCCTTCCGAGTTTTCAAGCTCAATGGTAAGACGCTTGTTGCCCTTCCACCCAAAACTTCCCGTAGAGAATGTGTTTGGCACAAGAGTCAGATTTCCAATATATCCCGGGTCCTCTGTGGCGACAGCAACTGCCTCGGTGTCCGGAGCAATAGTGGGGGGTGTGTGCGTCAGATTCACATGGACTGGAAGCGCAACAGTCCTGAAAGTTGCACCTGAAATTCCGGCCTGCTCGTAAAGTTAGTAAACGTGTTTGACTAGCATATTGACGTACATCGGCCTTCTTGGCTCCTTTCTTGCTTGATGTTTTGATTGATGCCTCATTCTTCGCGACTTTTGCTGCGCGCGCGTTCGCAGCAGAATCAGTTGATTTGCGTTTAGATCCTGTGTGATGTTAAAGATAAGTTGGTACAAAAACAGGTAATTGAGCCATACTGGTCATGTTGGTTTTGAGCTGAAGCGACGAAGCACTGACGTCACGCGACGAAACATATTTTGGAGTTGTGATATGTTTGTCACCTTGTAGCTCTTAAAACCTTACTTGATATCGAGTGTAGTATTCACGCCGCAGCATCCAAACTTTATCCCTGCGTGGACCAGGCACTTTTGCATCTTCACCACGCGGGACCAGCCAGCCACGTCAAACATTCTGCTAAGGAACTTCAGTTCCGGAAAGTGTAACGCAAATTTTTTTTTTGTATATCTTCCGGGATGACAGTGGCTGAGATTTCTCGACCAGTTTAAGCTCATCTGTATTAGTGTCAAGAAATTGACAGACTGTGACATGCGCACATGCATTTGACACGCGATAAAGGCCACACTCTTCACACTTGCTCGCGGGATTCGCAAACGTTTCTCGCTCTGCGCTAAAGCATGTTGTGCGTTCCATGGTCTTGATATCAAACCACGCTTACAAGTCCTTCCCGCGTCTGTGTTTAAAGGGTAAGGTTTCCGGACCTAAAAAGGACTAGCGAAGCAACGTTTACACATGAAGTCTCATTAGACAGCCAACTCCCAGGCCCGTCGCTCATCCCTTGCTGCATGCACCCTGCCTTCTGTATGGGAAATCTGGACTGGAATTCCCTCAAGTATCCAACTCCCCGGCATCTAGTTCCCGACTTTCTCCAAGGGGGGAAACAAAACTTGACATCTCACGACCGCAGGATGTTGTGGGTCCGCAACAGATGAACTGAAGTATGTGGCGCCTGAAGGTTGAACTGACCCGAACACAGCCATAGGGACATCTGCAGATGGTTTTTTTTATAACGCTCTGATGGCGTGCACCAGGCGATTTCTGGTGTTATCCGTCGTTACATGCCATACTGGAGAAGTATATCATAACCTACAGACACGTTGGCGCTCAAATCTTTGTTGACGGCGTTTGTGCTTCAGCGAATAGAAATGACATAACGTCTATGGATGCCTTGCTTCCGTGTTGGACATGTCTGAGAGCCGACCGTAATTGGCGAGCGCTCTCTCATCTCAATTCCGGTGGATGTTATGGGGAATGAAGGGAATTAAGAGATTTGTCACACACTTCATCCGAGTTTCTTTGAAAGTCCCGGCGAAAGAGTGTTTCCGCCGCCGCCGAATCATAAGAGCATATTTGGCGACGTGATTCGTTCCTCAAATTTCCTTGTCAATCTTTAAAGATGCGATCACACTGGCTTTCCACCGGTCTCTCCTTCGGGTGTGTGTGCCTTCGACGAAAAAGTTTTTAAGGATACCCAACACTTCCAAATGGCGTTGAGTTGCTGACAGTTTCTAAATTCGGATACAGACAGAGTATCCCTCCATCCTACCACGCCACGCAGGTCGATGGCAGCAATATGCTTCATGATGACATCAGCCAATTTATGTATTCCACCACTTGCCACCACCACCCGCCTAGCATGTTGTCGCCCCTGCATCAGGTCCCTGAGCAAGAATAAATGCCACCAACGCACCACCAAGAAGCATCACGTGGGAGCCTTGCTTGTCCTTCATAAAGGACCTTGCGTCGATGCTACCGCAGCTTTTGCATTCTCTTTTTCAGCCACTTTCTTTTTCATTTCTCCCCGGTATACCACATGGATTTGCCAATCCGCCTAGAACCACCACGAAAACGTAAATGTAACGGGAACTCTCGCCTTCCGGAATGTAATTCGGGTTCTGTAACTAAAAAACTACTACGCGGACGCAGGGGGAAATTGTCACAGCTACCAAACCTCCCTTTAGACATCTTATTCGAGGTATGTTTTTTTTTACTGGCATTGCTTTGCGGGTTGATCATCCTTAACCAGATTTTTGGGTACTTGCACCCTCTTGACCTACTACGGCTAGCGCGCTCTTGGAAGAAGATGCGCGTGTTCCTCATGAGTCGTAACTCAAAATGGATATGGAAGCGGGCTTGTTCAGGCATCGATGGTCTTCCCGACTGCCCACCAGACATGTCCGAGCCGCAATTTGCCAATCTCATGTTCTCACCTCATTGTCACGTTGGTCCTCTTATCCCTTTTGCATAAATTACATCTAACATTTATTTTGCGTCAGTACTGCGGAACCGAACCCGTCCCCTCCATTATATGGGTAACCCGGTCCAGAGCGTGTAAAGCATGTTTCCCGGAACAGTATGTCTAGTGATACTTCGCACAAACCTGATGTCTAAATCTTTTTTGCCACTCACCTGATAAGCTTCCGGCTAGCCAAAAATCTACGAGATGATCCCAAAATTTCTTCTCTCTCCGAGGACTGCTGGAAATTTGCCCAAGTGACAGGCAGGATCATCCACTGTGCCTCTTTTACGCCCGTCACCAGTAGAGACACGTGCCGCCAGATCGTGAGCCTGGATCTTATTCAAGATATGTCCGAGGTACACGCGATTTTGAGTGGACGACCATCTGACTTGACGAATTGGTTAACGAAGACACGTCTTGATCACGAGGCCTGGTCGGTTATAGCGGTACGTCTAGAAGATCACACTGGCACACGCCCACAATGTCCTGTTCTGATATGTGTATAGGCAGCTCTAGCCCAGTGGCAATGTGATCAGGCAAAAAAACGTAGCCTAGAACTTGATGCGGCTCGTGAGAGAAGACTAGATGCGTGAGCCTCGTGCTCATCCCGGTCACAGGGATTGTAGCTAATTCAGATTTTACCAGAGTTATTCGGAACCTTAACTCCGCTGGTAAGTTGATTTATCGAGTGTGACATCGTTTTCGGATGATCTTGACCGAGCACAAGGATGGAGAGATGACTTAGAGAAAATGGATTTGAACCTGCTGCGAAAACATCGACTTGTAAGGGTACCGAGGGAGCTCACTGATCGTGGTAAGCCGTTCACCGCCGTTCGGAAAAGTCATAACCTTCTTACACTGCGTAAGTCTGGGTAAACATGAAGCCCAAGATGTTCGAGTTTATGGAGCAGGTAACACTAACGCTCCGCGAGGAACACCGACTCGCTCAAATCACCAGGCGCCGGCGGCTGTTTTCCCACTATGTTATCAAGTGTCACCGCCAATATGCAGCAATACCAGCGCCAATTTCGGAGCTATCCCAAATTGAACCTGTTAGATCCATTATCGAAGATACTCCCGTTGGCCGCCTCATCACATCTGCTGATTTCCCTTCGCCACCGGCGATGTTTGAGCTCTTTTGTGGTTGGCATAAACTTAAAAAGCATGCGCTCGTCCAGATTATGCAAAAATCTCGGCTAAGTCCTTCGCGCGTCACCGCCGCCCATATCAACCTCGCGACAACATTTTTCTATTGTGAAGGGGCCGGTTTCGGTGAACCGATAGGTCAGCAGGATATCCTAACACACCCTACGACTTTTTCTTGGCGTCCTGGATATCATTATCCCTCTGCATCGCTGAAACGCCTTTTCGATGACTTTCAGCAGGAATTCTGGAACTTTGGCGGTGATCGTATATTTTTGCACGGACCGGCTTCCATTGCTGCGCGCGCGATTGTTATCGCATGTGGCTACAACCCAGACTTCACTACTGCTGCTACGATGGACAACCAGTTTCCCCTCCTTGAGTGCGTATCATGTAGGCTGCATGCTGGCACTCGATTGTTGATGACTTGGCGGCGAGCGGTACTTGAGCAATATAATCTGACCCATGCTATTTCATCTGACATGGTGCTGTTAGGTCGTCCACGCTGTTGATCATCGAGGGCAACTACCATTGCTCAAGTGGCGGGCTTTGAACCCGAGCGATCCGTGTTATCTCGATGCTTTGGACCTGATTGTTCGCGAAATGCCTTCCTTCCGCTGTCCCGCATGCCATATTCTTGGTAGTGCTACACATATAACTGCTCACATAAAGCAACGGTACGTGTCCTCACACAGCAATGAGATTAACAAATATAACTATGGTAATTAGGCACACTCTTTGTCAGACGGTAACACTATCGAGGCAACCTCACTCAGCAGTTATAATAGGCGGCGGCGGCGGCGATGATAGAGTTTGACCGAGATGTGTACCACACCGATGTGGGACAGTTGACAGTGCGCTAGTACGAAAAAGCTCATGCTACAGGTCAAAGTCAAAGTCCGAGTCCGAGTCTTGGCCACCACTTTTTTTCTTGGTGTTGCCCCTGATATTTCTTTGTGGCCTGTTTTTCGTCGATGCAAATGCCGATTTCAGTTTGGACGGCCTTTCGCAATCATCATCGTCATCATCTTCACTCTCCTCCTTGTCACCAGATCGCTGGGGTTGGGGATGTGGTTGTTCTGGAAGATGCAGGGCGTCAGTGAGAAGTAGGATAGCTTCGAGCTCTATGATAAAAAGTGCCAAGTCAGATAACATAAGGAAACAGGGACGACTTGATTAACCTTCAATCCGTCGCTCCTTGTCTGCACCCCAAGCAATAATCTGATTCTGGATCTCACCCTTTTTATAAACGATGAACATGGGCACGCGGCTGTCTGGTAGATTAGGGATACACTTGTCGCCCACGATGGAGACAAATTTTGTCCGAGGGTAGCGCGTAGCTAATTGACGGACGTGGTCTTTAGCCCGATCAGAGCGTAGAATACTGTGGGGAATGTAGTGGACTTTGGAAGTGAATAGCACGAAGGACCCACCCGTCTTTGTACAAAAAACAGACGACCCCAGTTCCTGATTCTTGTTCGTCGCCGTCCTCGTTGATCTTACTGGCATCAGTGACTTCGCGTGTATAGTCGTCTCTTCCAATAGGATATACACGACCAAAACGCGCTCTTTGACTAGCCTTGCGTTCATCCGCTAGCCGCTGTTTCCGAAGAGCAGCTATCATTCGCTCGGTCTCGTCATCGGGAACATCATCAGCCAGCTCTTGGAGCTCTGACGGTGTTAAATCGTTGAGCAGATCATCCAGGGCTGGAGAAGGTGGTGGAGATGGAGATTGGGGCGTAGGCTCTCGGGGTGGTAGTATTCCATACTTGCGCAGGGCATCGTTACTTCAAGCTCATCTGAGGCTTATCCGCCACTCAACAAACAAGAAAAGACGTACAATTCTGTGTCCTCGTTTGGGTTGACGGCCATGAAGATAAGACTTTGCAAGTTAAACGTTGAATTTGAGTGCTCTAAAGTGCTGCGTGACAGAACACTGGGACGCTGCGGTACGGTACTGCGGGCGACATCATTTTACCACAGATCTTTCAGAAAATCACACAGAAACTCAGAACTCGACCCTGACACTCCGAGTCGCATTGTTATGAAGCTTCTGAATCCCCTATTTATTGGAAGACTCGGTAAGAATAGCTCGGAACATATATGGCGATTGGCCACCAAAGTTGCTTTGTGCGAGCCCGCCTATCTGGCTCACATGGCTGATTGGCTCACACTTATCACGTGTTGATGCTACTGATTAATTAGCCCAACGCGTCGATTGCACGTGAACGCGATGGTTGGAAAAAGAAGCGCGCGCTCTGACACTTTTGGCACAATAGCCATTTCCATCTTCTTTATAACACGCGCTGGTTATGCCACTTAGATCTCCTCCGTTTTCTTAACATGGTCCCAGAGCCACCCATCCCAGACAGCCAGGCAGAGAACCTGCTACCACGTCGATATCAAGAAGAAGTCTTCACCAGAGCTCAGAAAGGTAGCTTTTTTCTTTTTAAATGCGCCCATAGCCGCTTTTCACTAACTCAAAGCCACAAGAAAATGTTATCGCTGCGTTGAACACAGGATCGGGCAAAACGCTGATCAGCTTACTGCTCATCCGATGGATCTCCTCGCTGGCCTCATCAAAGGGCAAAGCGATAATATTTCTCGTACCCAAGGTAGCTTTGGTCGAACAACAAGGGAATTTTATCCAAAAAAATACCCCTCTCCGCGTGATCAAGTTATATGGTAGGCTTGACCTTGACTTGACCGACAGGAATCAGTGGAGAAAAAGGTTCGCAACCCACGACGTGTTTGTCATGACTGGTAACCTCAGACTGGCTCCTCAAAATTCGCGGCACTCAACCCGAATGTAGCTCAGATCTTTTTCAACTCACTAACCCATTCGGTCTGGAGCATTGACAAGGTCTCCCTGATGATCTTTGATGAGTGCCACCACGCTCGAAAGAATCACCCCTACAATGGTATCATGCGAGAGTATTTTCAAACACCGACGGAAAACCGGCCCAAGATTTTTGGAATGACGGCTTCCCCCATATGGAACCCCAAGAACGCCATGGCGTCTTTGACCGCCCTTGAAATCAATATGGACTCAAAAGTGATCGGGGTTCGCGCTCATATCGAGGAATTGGACGAATACTCGCCAAAACCTGCAGAAGTAAGTTTTAACGAAACTCTAGACTATATTTCGTTTATTTCGCATAGGTCATCAAAGAGTACTCGTTTCCTCCCCAAGAATACGAAGACTATCTTTCTCCGTCTCTCTGGAAATGTCTCCAAATTTTTGAAAAGAAACTCTGGGCTGAGCTCGAGCTACCTTGGAGTACGATTGAAATGCGATATTATGCGACTCTAAACAACTTGGGACCATATGCCGCTTGTCTTTTTATTTATGGCGAATTAGAACCACAAATCACCCGCATGTACAACACCTACGTAGAGTCCCTTCGATCGGCGGATTACGCTGCAGAGATGGAGCTGCCTACCCACGTGCCAGTCGCTTCCCTCCCACCTGATTTCTGGCTGGTCCGAGATATCCTTTCCGACTTTGGCCCTTTCTTTAGTTTCACACCTTCCCCTGAACCTCCGCCGCTCACTATCTCCTTGACATGGTGCACGCCGAAGATCCGAACACTCGTTGATGTTCTCCTTTCGTATTATTCGCAAGATTTTCAAGGAATAGTTTTTGTCGAACAAAGACAGACTGCGATATGCCTTGCTAGGATTTTGCCGTACATTTCCGAACTCAATGGCCTCATTCGCTGCGGGGCGCTTATGGGACAAGGAGGAAACGGCGACGCAGTTGCAAGACAATTACCCGCTGGACATAATAACACCTTGGAATTGTTTCGGAGGCGGAGCTTGAACCTGCGTACTCTATCTTCGTTTTATCACAATGATTGTTTCCTCTGACCTTGCGCCTTTGCAGTCATTGCAACTTCTGTAGCAGAAGAAGGACTTGATTTTCCGGTACGTCCCGCTAGCTCTTTAGATTAGGTTTCTACTCAAATTTGGTTCCAAGGCTTGTGATCTCGTCGTTCGTTTCGACTCAGTCATACATATGGTCGGATACGTTCAGTCTCGGGGCAGAGCTAGGAACAAAACGTCCACCTTCGTTATCATGATGCGGAAAGGTGATAACATAGGTAAACTCAGATATGATACATTAAAGACCGCCGAGCCAGTGGTTAATAAAGTGTATCAAAACCGCCATGAGAATGGCGATGACCCAACGCGGGTTGATGAAGACGATGACATTGTCAGCTACGATGATCTCCAGGAACGTGAACGATTCGTTGTGGCGTCAACTGGCGCTGTCCTTACGTACAATAACTCCATTCAACTTTTGAACCACCTTTGCTCCCTTATCCCTCGTGACTCTTACACTCCTCCCCACGTTCCGAAATACTCAGGCGACTTCCAGTGTAGGCTCGAACTCCCACCAAGCATTCCTATACCCCCACAAGATCTTTCGTTCATTGGACCCCTGCGGCGCTCCAAAAGGGAAGCCAAACGGGCTGTAGCATTTATGGCTGTGAAGCGGTTGTATGAGCTTGACGTTTATGATGACTACCTCCTGCCAGTGGCACATACCAAGGGTGCACAAGCAGGGGAACCAGATGGCCATGGGCGTTTCGTTTTTGATGTCTCGAAGATCCCGGCAATGATGGACGTTTCGGTAAGGGATCCTTGGGCGACTGGTCCATCGTTGTGGATCCACCAGGTTCGCATAGATGGTCGACCAGTAGCTGCGCTGATAACAGGTACTCGTCTACCTTGTGTCAACATTCACTGGTCCGCGGATAAGGTAGAAACCCTTCCTGGTGAACGAATGGTCTTCAGCTGTGTAGAGGACGAGCACTACAAGCGAAGAGTAATGCTCGAGTTTACTAAGCAAGGTATTTGGTATCGTATAACACCACGGCCTTTTGCGCATCTCCCCAGCTTCTTTCTTGTTCCTATTACAAAGGACCACCGGCCCGACTTCGACGCCATGGAACGTTTGGTGCTACAACCTCGTGGAAGTTCAGACTGGAGTACTATCACCGAGAAAGATTATGGCGACATCTTGATCATGAACGTTAACGAGCTCGGCCGCGTTGTATTACTGAAAGAAGTTCGGACCGATCTCACACCCATGTCAGCGCCGCCGCCAGGATCGCGTGAATCCGAATGCGAGACATATCACGAATATTTCCTCAAGAAGTGGGCTCGTCGGAGGAAAGGGGAGCCTGTCGTTCCTACTGACGGTCCGCTGATAGATGTGGTTGTTATGCCTCGATATGCTGACGGAAAGTATTCCATTAATCAGGACACGGTCAACTCTGCCCCAGTTGAACATACCGCTCTGAATGGGTCCAGAATGCCGAGGGGTTGTTGTCTATGGATTCCGTTATCGGCCGATGTTCGTAAAGCTTTTGATGTCTTGCCTGTCCTCTGCCACCGTATAACTCACGTTTATCGGGTCCGCTCTATGTGTTACGAGTTGAACTTCCCGGCGATTGAGGATAATCTTCTCATTCAAGCGCTCACAACACCCGGTGCTAACGCGGAACATAGCAATCAGCGTATGGAGACGTTAGGAGACTCGGTTCTGGAGCTTTGCACTAGCGTTTATCTTTTGAACAGATATCCTCACCGGCATGAGGGACAGCTTACCATCCTCAGGCAGTATGTTATCTCGAATCTATATCTTATGGGTCGTGCAAAGGAATTAGGGTTGGAAACGTACGTGATTAGCGAGACCCAGAGTTGTCGCAAGTGGGCATACGTTGAAACAGAAGAAAACTCTCAAGACCCGTTTGCCAAGCGGTTTGCTTCCCGAAGCTATCCTCGGAGAAGCTTGCAAGACTGCATGGAGGCACTGCTCGGTGCGAGTTTCTTGGCCGGTGGAATTCAGGCGGCTCTTCACACTGGAACTGCTCTCGGATTGTCGTTTGGGAGTGCCATTCCTTGGTCAGTTAGATACAGCCGCAATCCCGTATCATCTCCTGTACCGAGCCTATTTCATCGATTGGAGGAAGTCCTTGGGTATACCTTTCACAGAAACGAACTCCTTGTGGAAGCTATCACACATCCGTCCTTCTCTGACTCTTGTGGAGGCCCGTCGTACCAACGTCTGGAATTTTTGGGCGACGGTAAGGCCGAGCTTTTGGTCGCGGACTTTTTCCTGCTTATGTGATTCAAATGATAGCTTTACTAGACCTCGTTGTGGTCAACTATCTTTATAAGAAATTCCCCAGTGCAACCTCTCATCAAATTGCCTTGCCTAGAGCAAAGGCGGTGTGCTCGCCCGCACTGGCTTTGCTCTCGGTGAAACTAGGTCTAGACAAAATCATGCTAATCAATCGGATGGACCTGACGATGGCTATCAATGCCTATGTTCCGATTTTGCAGTCGCTGTCTGGTAAGGAGATCGTAGAACGTGGATGGAAGTACGAACCTCCGAAAGTGCTCAGCGACGTTTTTGAAAGTGTCATGGCTGCCATCTTGATAGATTCGGCTTACAACTACGAAAAGGCAGCTGCGGTAGTTGAGCACGCTATGGACGAGATTTTACTGGCTTTATCTCCGTCGGTGGCTATGGACCCATATTCTACGCTTCTACAATGGATGGCTGCTGCTGGGTGCTCTAAACTATCGCTTGTGTAAGTGACTATCTCTTGAAGCATACTCTGCCGTTAAATCGCGCCCGTTATCTTATTATCCTCTCACAGGCGGGAGTTGAAGCTGCAGAATGGTATTGAAAAAGAGGGGACGGCCATCGTGGTACACGGCGTCATGGTTGCAGGGCCTGTAGTTGGGACAAGCCAATCTGTCGAGAAGTTCGTTGTCTCGGATAAAGCATTGGTTGCGCTGAACTCTGATGGCGAACTGTCTCTGTCGCGTTTATGTACCTGCAAGTTGGCGGCCGAAAGGAACAGTAAGAGAGGGGAGCTCTCGGATGGGTCTGATGATCTTGCTTAGGGTCAACACGGCATTATTTATTCTACTAATCCTTAAAAGTTTCCAATCACATCACTTAAAGTGTAGTTTGAACGTTCTGCACAGAATCTCATCTCATCTCATCGCTCCAGCCATCCGCTTATCCCCGTCGCCGATAAAAACAGACGACACTAGTAAACGCTATACGACCAACCACATGTCAGTGTTAGCTTCTACGGCTTTTCTCACCAAAATTAAATCGATGTACCCTCGAAAAAATACCCCTGCTGGTACGTCATTGTTTCTAGTATCAACCCTTTTGCATCTACATCTCCCTATTAGATGAGCACCCGTAGTATATCGTTGCTGCCGTTGCGTTCTGCGGGAGTAACGGACCCGAGGAAGTTCCTCGCGTATTTCGGCACGCCTTGCAGGAG
>CEMU01565103.1:0-15998 GCA_900068965.1 Calocybe gambosa
ATAAATTGAGACTACATACCCAAAAAAGGCAAAATCTGACTTAAAAAATATATGTCAGACCCTCCAAACAGAAAAAATAGAGGGGATAGAAGGTAATAGAACTGTAGATTATAATACAGTGTTATGGTTCCACAGGCCCATATCAATTGACACAGTGTAACTTCCCTACCTGCTCCCCAAATTGCTGTCCACTGTTGAAACATTGGGATGCATCACCACTCAAATATGGTAACATTGTAATCATTCTATAGAGTTCATTGAACTTATCTCACTCAATACAATGGCTGTGTTCTATGGAACAAATCACTTGCTACTTTGTTACATCCTACCTGAGTTTTGGCATTGCCTCCCTTCCAGAATTTTGAAGCCAATGCTGCTCTCCTTGAATATTGTTTGTCTTCAAGTCACACAGAGGAGAGCTGGTATGTGATTGGTTTTAAGAGTCTGTACTATATTGTACACCTCATAAAGCACACTATATTTACAACTTGTCAGCTAAGCTAACAAATATCCAATAATCAGACAGCCACTGGCTCCCCACGAACTGGAACAAGTCGAGCTTGAGTTTGAGGTTTCGCCAGCGATTGCTCGGCATCGTAGTTGAAATACGATACTTTGTCTTTGTTGTTCGTCACTACGATTTCCATTCTGGCAACTTGAGTCTTCGATTGTTTTTTGCCAGTACGCCAAAAGCATAAGGCGCTGAGAATTTCCTATAAATTTCTTACGAGATTTATCATGTCATGATACCTGTGAGCATCACACACTAACCCTCTGGGTCGCAAAAATCAGCAGCATACAAGTTGACGCTAACAGAAAAGATATTAAATCAACACACCGACACAAAACTGACCAACTTGCCTGTGGAAATCATTAAATCAGGTGCTGGGCTCTCCGGGGCTTTGATTGATAGCAAGCTGAGGCTGTTGTGATACATGTGAATGGGAATAATCGTTGTGTACAGCTGGCCGCAACAAACCTTAAAGCTATAGTTGAGTACAGCCCATAAGCCAAGACTCGAAGGGACATGCTAAAGTCAAAATCTTTTCCCATGTTGTGCGCTTTTGCCCTCAAAGCCCTCCATCGCTTATAAAGAATTACAACAAGCCACCCTAATTTTAGAGATCATGAGAGCTCAAAAAGTCACTGAAGTGGCCCACCTTCCATAAAGACAGTGGCAAAGAGAAAAAATGCAGCGAATAATGTTATAGTATTAGTTCTAGGTGAAAGTAAACAGCATGTTGCAAAGAAGGAAAATTCAACTTTCAAATTCAAGGACTCAACGGAGCAATAGAAAAAACGACGGTTTCGGGACACATTTCTAGGATTTGCTGCTCCAACCTTCTGGATGCGTCAGCTGCAAGACAAACAGGAATGAGTAAGACTGCTGGTTACCACAGCCGTGGACAGAAGTCCAGTGAAGAAAGCGACATATGGGCCGAGTAACATCTACAAAAAATAGCAGCTAAGTGTCTATGCCACTAAACGAATTCCAAAAACAGACCGCCCAAAGCCGGACGGCATGGCTTTTCTCCGAAAATTCCTCCCCGTAATGCGAAGCTCTGACTACGAGAAACATCTACCACCGTTTCATCATGCGGATGTAGTGTATATTTCGCAAGACATACATGTAAAACAAGAGCGAAAGCTGCTACGGAAGTCCTGCCAACAGCTATCAATGATACAGCACTGAATTTCGATCAATGGGACCACTGACATAGGTGGGTATCCATACAACAAAGACGCTTGAAGAAGACAAAGGACGGGAGGTGGTTCAGGGCCTGTTATCTTTCCAAAATATAGGCTGAAATCATACGAATAGTTCGGAAAGTTCAACACGTGAATGGCGTTGTGTGATGTATTTGCTCACAGTAATGTTGAGGAGCTACCAACAACGTGAACAGCAGCACAAGTTCTGTCACCATTCATTACTTACATACCAGCGATAATAAAAGTGATGCAGAGGTTTATAAACGTTGCATGTCGCTGGATCTTCTTTGACCATATAACCGCCAGGAGGATAGGTATACCGAAATGAGAGGGCCATATATTAAGCACTAGGAAGGCAACAAGTTGTGGATGTGTCCCACGGACGATGTTCACAGCTGCGAAGTTTGGAACATCAGATTCAGCTAGAGTCCTGAGTCAACTTGGAGTTGGCGCACTAATATTTCCTGTCTGAATTGCTGGATCCATAGTAGACTAAGTCCGGTATAAATGGTCTCCAGTCCAAGAAAAGAAAAAACGCGAAGCCTGCTTCAAACCCACCAGGGAAGGGAGAAACCACCAGGGAGAAGATGAGTGTGGAAACCAGACGAAGATCAGAGTGTTGTTGCGGAGGATTCGTCTCCGGTTGAGGTGCCCCATTGGGACCCGATGCTATTTCACATCACATGAATCTACGGAGACTGGAACAGACATTGACAGCATCCGCTGATTGTTATGATGTCAAGTGCTCGTCAGGGTGGAAAGCTCAGCAACGCCAAGTGGGCGATTTCCACGTGCACATCGCTGGCTGTCAACCAAGAAATAAATAAACGATAAAAATCCTTCTAGCCCTTGATACTACTCTTTAACGTAAAGTGGTGTCCAGTCTATTCGTTTGTCATGATAACTTGGATTCAGGGATTCAAATCGCAACGTAGACGATAGACAGATCACCATCCCCATGGAGTCGACTGTTGATTGCGAACCCTGCAATTGAACTCTTTATTCGGGCTTGAAGCTTCGGGGAATGATGCATGGTCACTAGCAACCTAATGTCAAACTTCTTGGCTCGCCTTGACAGGATAACAAGTCTTTTGGGTGCTAGATAGCTCCTTCTATATCCCGCTGAGTAAATTAGATACAGTAGTATAGTGCTCATCTCCATCAGTGTTGTAAAAAAAGGTGCATTCATGCTGTAAATGTCCAAATTCCTACGTACTCACCGATATCACGAGCCAGCTGGTTCTAAACCACGCACTCCGGTTTTCTTGCTTTTGCTTTTTCTTGCTCGTGTGAGTTGGGCCGAGCGTCTGGAAGGGGGCGGTAGAAAGCCGAGAAGTGGCTTTACTCTATCTGGGTCTTCTCCAACATTTAACGGCGAATGGTTTTCTTCGGCAGCTTCACGGCTCGGAGATGGTGAAGGCTCGTAGGTTTTAGGTTCAGGATTCACGTACGTGATTGGCAGGGGGGATTCATAAAATGAGATATCCAACTGGCGGCAATAGTACTGCACCGCAGCATGAAAAGCTGTTTTGCGTCTCCATCTGAGATCCCAATCCTGTAAGCCGAGTGGACGATTAGTGTGAGGCTCAACGAACATGGGTATTATAGATCCGACCCTGTAAATCGGGTCAGTATCCAGACTTAAGTTGGAAGATGGAAAAAACTCACTGCCAGTTTCTAGAAGCCGCAGTCTCGAAAGTGAGCACATGTCATCGATATACTATCCACGTACCCGTTGTGCCCAATACCAATGGTCAGAGTCAGATATCGCTGAAACTCGATATGTTGCAGCATGACTTTTGCTGATGGATCGAACCAGCGATTCTCTTCAGTCGAGAGCCACTCATTGATCAACTTTTCTAATAGATCCAATGTTTCGAGAGGGGTGCGCCAAGCTACCTGCATAGTCAAGTTTTCGAAGGTTTTCTATAGTGCCATATCATCAGGAATGCTCGTTCTGAAAGTTTCAGTCGTTTTCTTACACCACTTCGTCGCATGTTTGTTCTAGAGCAATTTTGGTTTTAGGACTGGATACAGCGAGTGATCAACGTACATAAATTTTGTGAAAAGTTGGCTGTTGAAATAATACGTCTCCGTCCCGTCAGAACGCTCGAAAACCGTCTACAACTGATCAGCATTAGAAACGACACATTTTAAACCGGGAAGCTTACTGCAAAGAGCCCGACTTTCTTCACAACAAGGACCTCCTCTTTGTGCATAAGCAGAGAACATGTCAGCCTCAACTGAAGGTTACAACAAACAGATATACCATCAATGGTGCATCGGTCGCCTGTATCGTAGGGGCTTGAAATTTTCACTTGAACATCGACGATAATGGTCAATCGTTGGACAATACATACTGCGTCACAAACAAAAACATTATGGCATCGAAAGCCGAGCTCGCTGAATTCTTGAAGATAAAGCTAGCTGCGATACCAATCGAGTATACACTCGTTAGCGAATCGCCCACTTTGACACCAAAAACGCTCAAACTGATGAAAAACAGGATGATCATGGCAAACAATAGTATGATCTGGTTGAGCGTTTTCAAGGCTACCCCGACGTCCCGCATTGAGCGTGAAAGGAATCGCCGTTCCCTATATACTTTAACCACTGTGGTCTTCAGCTCTGCTCGTGAGAGGTCCCCATTGTTATCTTTGTCAAATACGCGGAATGCGGCTTCAGCAGAAGCTTCGTCTGGAAATGCAGGGTAGAAATCGGAGGGCAAAAGATAGTTCCGATGCCGGTCCTTGAAGCGCATATAAAGAGATCGGGCTAGGCGCTACAAATCATTTCATATAGTTAGACATGCACGGGAGCAAGATATAATATACCTTAGCCTCCTTCGATGAACTGATGTTCCAAGACATGGACCCTTCTCCAATATTCGTACCCCCGATATTGCGCGCATCATGTAGCACCGCGTTTTTGATCACCTTTGCAGCCTGCACAAGCGTGGTTTCCGTGCCAGTACCGTCTTCGTTGTTTGCAGGAGCTGACGAAGTATGGCGACGGCCACCAGATAATGTAGATAGCGGGGAACCTGAGGACTTGGCATCTCCTTGCTTCAATCTGTGCATCTCTGTCTGCTCTGGCGTATGCCCCTCACTGTTTTCGCGGGATCCTAGCCGAAAAAAACCGGCCCTTTTCTTCGTTTTTTTCTTCCAATTGGTCCTTCTCGAGCTGCTCGGCGAGCGGTCCCAATCTTCCCGGTCCGCCTCAGCCCCGTCCTCACTATCATAATGCTCCTTGTGTATTGAGCCTTTACCGGGACTAGTAGCGAAACGCAATGCGTTACTCAGGGTCTGGTAATGCTCTTTATCAGAGAGAGGAGAGTGAATGCTTAGAAGGGGCGTGCGAATTCCTGGCGATTTTCTCGCATGGGAGGCCTTGGGACGATAATTACGTAGAGTTTCTATGACGCTAAGGGTCTCTTCTACCGACTCTATACGGTCCTTATATGCAGTACGATGGAAAACAAGGGCTGGAAACCACAAGGTAAATATACGTTGTGATATGGGGGCAAGCATCCTAACCTATGGCATGCGAAAGCATCTGCTTTGCACATAGAACGAGTGCCAGAAAGAAAAAAAACTCCACTACACGTTGAATCTAAGTATCATTCCAGTCATTATCATAACACAAAAGTCAATACGCGCTTCTTACTTGTTTGGTGTAACGCGCGCGACTTTCGTTGGGATCTTGAGTGTTGTATAGGTTGTAAATGTGCCCGAAGACCATAACCCAACTAGCCCAGCAACTTGCAGCGTAAAAAACAGGTTTAACGGTGTTCTTGACAGAGTCATACATCTCTATACGTGTCTTGACGTGCTCTGAAACGTGACCCCATATTGCAGCAATGATAAGTTGGACCAGAACGGGAATTACGTCGATAATCATAGCCAGACACCAAGATATCACTATGTTGGCAGCAGCCCAGAAAAGCCATGCTTGCACGTTTTGTTTGACATAACGGCGATGGTCAGTCGGGTGTGGTTTATACCAGTATATTTGAACAAGAATCCCAGGAAGGACAAGAAGTCCAGCAAGAATAGTAGAACCAATGATGTTAGAGAATAGCAAGGTGGTAATTCTGCAGAGGGTCAGCAAGGAGCCACTGGGCAAAGAAAGTTATGGTTTACCTTTTGGGGCCCCAGCCTCTGTGCACCGCTTTTGCTACCCCCATTCGGTGCTCAAACTTCGCTTCCTCATCAGCAAGATCTTCCTCTCCGGACCAGTCATACTCGTCCGAGTCTTCATCATCCGTGCCTATTGATGAAGCCCTGGACGATAAGACATCTGAGGAATCGACCCGGCTGAAGCTCGGTGCGGGGGCGTGACTGCTCAGGTTGAGGTCGCTTGTGTAATGTACTGTGGGACGCGATTTTTCTGTGTCAAAATTCTTTGTTCCCTTTTCATGTGTCATATCAGATACGGATAGGCTGCTGCCCAGTGGATGGCGAGTAAGAGAGGGTTGAAGGTGCCCACGAAGGTCAGAAGTGCTGGCGATTGTCAATGATCGGTACGAAGAAGAACGATTCAGCTCTGTTTTAGAGCTTGAATGAGGGTCAAGCAGAGTCTGCGACTCCGACTGGACGCGTAGCATGTACGGTGACTGTGGAGTGTATGCTTGTCCTCTATAGCGGCCTGTGATGGTTTCCACGCAAGACTACACGCTGGCAGTAAGTGGAGCGCCGAGCCGAGCATTCGGGTATTTATTGTGTTGCTCCACCCTTCTTGTACGAGATGATGAACGGCAACAAGAGGAAAATGTATACGTAGTTAGGGTCGAACAGCGGACATAAAGGGACCAACAACATCGCCCCCAACTTTTCTTCGCAACTTGCAAGGCTGCGATACTATCTCTATCCCAATTTATCTCGAAAAAATACTAGATATTCTTGAGCAACTACCGTGCGGCGTGACATCATATTTCCTTTTTTAGTCGAATCCCTTCTACCCTCAAAGCTTGACTTGGACGACTACTAGTATGGATGAATCTGATTCACTGGAATCCTATATTCGTGGTATTCTCTTCGGATATGCTCGTCGACACATCACGACGGACTATGTCCAATACACTCAATCGGCCGTTGCTGAGGCGAGCATCGTTAACTCTGATATTTTTTCTAGATCTGGCAATCGCTAATAATCGTCTAGCTTATGTCTCTAGAACAGATTCCTTTACACGATCCAGTACTACTTACATTGCCGACTGACCCTTTGGTGACACTGCGTTCACTGTGGAAATTGGAAGGCCTCTCTGCTTATCAAGAGAGCTTGTCCACTTCTCAAGATGCCCTTTTACTAATCAAGAACACAATCACCATGCCTAAAGGACGACCTAGGTCGGAGCGTCTGTTATGGTTGAAGGACGCCTCGCACGAGATTAACCCGGACCTTTATCATATCGAACCCATACTTACGCGCCGTGCTGTAAGAGAGTCACCTATTCTAGGGAAAACGGGTGGAAAGCACCAGGCTAGAGAAGTTGACGAGATTGACACCCGCTCTTACCAAGACTTGTTGAATTCAACGCTGATCGCCTTCAAACTTGTCAGCGTACGACCAGTTCAAGAACCAGATATAAGAAAAGAGCGTATATTGTAAGTGTTTTTGAATTCATAACTATAATATGCGTCTTAGTTTACCATTTAAGGGATGTAACCTACCGGTTGAATGCCTCAGAGTATACCGCCGTCCGTGACCTCTTGAATTCTTTTTCAAGCATGTCCCGTCCGCACCCTTTACCTTTGAACGCAAATTTAGATGATTATCGGCGGGTGTACCTTCCTGCGAGCTTTAATTTCAATCATTCACGCCCCACTACTCCTTTGCCAGAGTCTCCACCACTTGTGCCGATGTTTGCAAGAATGAATAGGCGAAGCTCGGATGAAAAAGATGTGGGAAAACAGAATAGATCGAATCCGTCGTATCCACGTTCGGCGGCAGACTTGCCAAAATTTATTACCATAGACTTACTTGCGAGCGATGATAATAACCTCGTCGAATCATGCCATTCATTGGCTGAAGACAATGTATTGATCGTGGATGGTTGGCGTACGTTCCCTATCTTATCATTCATTTATCGTTTCTGGTAATCAACGTGTCGTGTCCTGACAGAGACATATGTGACATCGTCTCCTTCTACCTTGGACTCGGTTGATGATGAGATCGATGAATTGATTCCTCCGCTATCGCCTGATTCATCCGTATCAGGCGTACTCGATCTAGTACACGACATAGAAAACTCAAAACTGGGTAAATACACTATACCATGATTGCTGTTTCGTCGTTTAATACAGCTAGACGTCATTGAGATCCCTCGCAACAGGCGTATTGGAGGCCACTTAGGCATACAAGAAGCACAGCAGACTAACGAGTGAGTCTTGTTAGCTGTGTCATTCGTAATCTCCCCCAACATATACCGTCCATCAAGTTTAGGGTCGTTTCTCCTCCCGCGCTTGCGAGCTAGCCATGACATAATGCAATGTCCTCTCCAAGGGTTGGCCACCTCGAGCGCAGCCGAAGGAAAGCTTGAAGTAGAAAAAGAGTTGGAATTATTACATCTCACTATCCCGGCCTCGGAAGCTGCAAACTCCGTCTATGGACAAGTGTCTGATTCTAGTCACCTTTTGCATGAAACGGCCTCAAGCGTAACGGGCGAAGACGCTGAACTACGTAGACTTTACCAAAGGTCACCACAGCCAACGGGACAACATTTGTCCGCCGACGCCACATTAGACCCCTTGGCTTTCATCAGAGAGGAAGTGTTGTTTGAATGTTCTAACTATCACCAAGAAACACGTCAGACAAACGAACCGAGTTTGACATTAATGTCGGGTATGTTGGTAACCTTGCCAAGTAAAACAACGTTTGTCTGAACTCCGGGCGCAGTTCCATCGCTGTGCACTCCAGCTGGGAATGCTAGTCTTGTTCGAAGTTACCTAGAATTTCTAGTGAAACCACGCCACGATACATCGGCGGCATTCACAGGAATAAGAGATCCTACATCCGCGCTACCCTTTCTTAAAAGTGTGAATGGCGTTGCACCTTTACGTGTCGAGCTTTCTTGGGTGTATGTTCAGACACAATACTATCACTTCCGCCAACTAATCCCCTATTTTGTCATGAAGCCCCTTCACACGGACCAATTCAGTTCCTTCACACGTGCAGATCACCGAGACTGATACCTTAATGGAACGAGAAGATGTGGGACGCGGGGTAGAGACGTTGCTCACAAGTTGGAGCGGGGATGTGGGACCAAATGCCAACCTTCAGTTTAAAGGATGCGGCTTTGATGATGAACAGCGTTGGAGGAGAATGGCGCCATCTGATACCAATAATGCGTTCAGTTCTGAGACCTGCAAATCGGACATCGTATTAACAAGGGCAGAAAGAGCAGCACTTCGTAAACGAGGGAGTGGCCAGGTGGAAAGTCGACCAGTGGAAACATCGATGAATGCAAGTGATGCATGGCTCTCTAGGGAGGCCCTGTACGATTGTCTAGTCCATAGAGAGAAAAGAGGAAATTTGGACGACACTCAAGCTCGGCCATCGAAACGGCCCAGACAAGATATGGTTGGCTCTGTAATCGGGATACTTTCATGCAACGACGACCAAGACGCGAGCTCACCAGTTTCCGAGGCTGGTGGTGCGGATTCTGGTGGAAATTCAGGGTATGACGAAACACCAGCTTCTAGCCTTGTGGATAGCAAAAACCTGATCAGGGAGGAGCTTCATCTCAACGACGGGTATGATACTGACCATGATACAAAGAAGGACCCGACTTGTGTTTCACCAAATCAGGCTGCAAGTCGTCACTGCACGATGACTACCGCTCACGTTTTGGACCCGGGCATTATGCTCTCGAATAATCAGCTCTCCAAAAAACAAATACCTGAGCTAGGTTATGACCACAATTCTTGGGAGGATTTTGAAGTTCTGCCTTTCTCTTATGACTCTCAAGTCGGCCAAGTTCTTTCTCAAACTCGCGAAACCTTATGTACTCGACTTGCGCAGCGCGATCTAGACCAAGGGTGCAATGAACATGATCTCGTGTCTAGGTCGACGTACATAGAGGGGGCACATCGACAAGATCCTCTTGCGTGCTCGCACCAGGATTGTTTTGGGGTGGTTTCTCCTGACCCTTGCTACGCTCCAAAAATCACTAATGACATGGACTGTCTGGACATGCCCTACGAAGACCCAATTATCTTGGCAACAGATGATCCTAGCTTGCCTCGTATATCAGACATGGATTACGCGAACCAATCTCTTGGAGTTGAGAATTTTGCAAAATTACGTGCAAAGTCTATCACTTTGGCTCCTGTAAACGTGTCACCCTCCAATCCTACTCCCGACATTGTGGATAAGAATAATACGCACGCGGCGCAAGAGTCGAACTCAGACTCGTATGTAGCTTCCACTCCACAAGAGCTATACGATGCCCAGACTGTCTGTCTTCCCTACCCCTGGATGATGCCCACTGCTGCTCATAGGTATATGGCATCACTCGATGTTCTTCAGAAACAGACCCTGGTCAGATCTCTTGCTGCACAGGAATGTATGGTTGACCTAGTAGAGCGTGACTCTCTTGACGGAGCCGACCTCATCATCGACTCTTTCACAGCTGTTATTCTATCTCCTTTGCTGTCTTTGTCTGCCGACACAAAGAAGGTTTTATCGAGTCTGTCAGAACAGACGTGGCGCTATAAACGCGTACTAATCATATTTGAGGCATATCCAACGTCAAAATCATACGCAAGAATCCCGCGTAGTCAGCAGACCCGAACCCTTGCGGGGCCAAGACGGGAACCAGAGATCAACGCGTATACGCCACCGATAAGAAAGGCTATCACAAAATTTCGTCGAGACGTGTCAATAGCTCAGGGATGTGGGAAGAATGATACGACGTGCGACGTATGGTACGCCTTCGCGAACACAGTCCAGGAAGCCGCAATGTACGCGAGACTGTTTGGTGATGAGGCTGAGCATGCAGATCAAACACACGGCGTTTTGTGGGGCGCCAGAGAATGGCTGGATCTGGACATGTCAGAGGTGCGCCTTCCTGTGTTGTGTTTCCGGCCGCGACCTCACACGTTTTATGTTATAGGACGAAGAGGATTTAGCGACTCTCAGAGGGATGAACAGGTTCTCGGCATCCATCATCCTTTGCCAAATGTCGCTTCAGAAGTTCCTCGATACTAGTCGAGAGGTAAGACACTCTTTATTTGGGCCTTACATCGGCTTCGATACTATGGTCAGCCAAATTTTCTCCTTGCGACATTCGAGCACCAATTTAAATTTGAATGTTGTAGGAGGTGCTGAATACAGACATCGATGAAAGGCTACAGATGATGGGGCGTCTAAGCTAATCCGTCACTGACAATAATTGTACAATAAGAAATGCTGTTACACCAACTCTGTCATATTGAATGTCTGTCTACAACAACAGATGCTTTAGTACACACTTTACAGGTAGATTAGTACACGACATATAAAGACAAAGTGAGTTACTAGACCAGTAGCCTCTATCCTGAATCAATGGATCTTAACCAAGCTATTAGACCGTGTCCAATTTGAACTCTGCAGAACCAAGTGCCGAATGAACTTACTCAGGCGCGTACATACGTCATTGGGATGTCAAGTAAACGTATCTGTACACAGCATTCCATCATGCAATCACGAACATATGGCTACACGTCACCCTGCCACGCACCTAGACTGAGCAACACCTGTTAGTATCTTGGTTTCTACGCAATTTTCGTGAGCTATCGACTCTTCATGCTCCATTGAACTTTCATTCTGGTAACCCGCGACGCGCAATTGCATGTTAATTTGCATCGAAATTTGACGTCTGATACTTGAAAAACATAATAGGCGAAGGGAAAAGCAGAACGAGTACTAGAATGGGGCAAGAAACTTGACAACTTGATATTTTTTTTTCTTTTTTTTGCTACCAAATAGGTCCAGTTTTTCTGGGGCTTCATGAACGGATATAGCGTAGCATAGATGAAAATTGAAGAGTAAAAACTTGATGGAGGCCAAGGTAACATAGAATTACTTCATCCTTGGCTAACTTCGACATTTGATTGTCCACTTGCTGACCGTGTCAGATTTTTTTAGGGAGGAGCTGTAGCAGAAGCAATCAACGGCATTGTTTTTTTTACCACCGAGAATTATCCGCTGTCGTTGTGGCGGGTGCTGGCGCAGATGGACTAGAAGCTTCGTAATCACGCCCTCTGGGGGGGCTACCACCTTTTGGAGGACTTCTCGAGTAGCTTCTACGGCGCCTATAATCAGGTGAGTAACGTCCACCTCCACGTGGGGGTGGGCTACGTCTATCACGCCAATCCTTGCTATCACGATCGCGTCCATAGTAATCGCGGTCGCGGTCGCGGTCCTTGTCACGATCACGACGATGGTTATCTCTATCACGGTACGAGTCGCGGTAATCGCGATCACGGTCGCGATAGGAGTCACGTCCTGAGCGCCGATGGCCCATATACTCCCCAGGGGTTGGTGCATGTGGGCGATCAGTCACAGAAAAATCTACTCGAATGTGACGGCCGTTCAAATTCTGTGGGGGAAAGACATTGAGGCAATGGCACCTTGAATGGGGGATTGGTACTCACAACTCCATTGAGTTCCTGGATGCAACGCGTTGCTTCTTCTACGGTTGACATTTGAATAAAGCCAAACCCGCGAGAACGATCCGACTGACGTTCCAACTCAGTGAGAAACTTCATAACAAGAGCATAACACAAACCCGTTGATCGTAAACGATGGTCACTTTTTCAACACGACCGAAGCGAGTAAATTCATCTTCAAGATCGCGTTCTCGAGTACGAATACTTAATCCAAAAACCCCGAGAACATTGGATGGATTAGGGGCCTGCTGTATCCAAAATGAGCACCAAAATGTTTTTCCTGTGGATGTAGACAACTAACCATTGGACCCTGAGCAGAACGTCTTGGAGCTGGAGACCTGCGACGGTATGGGCTTTTGTAGCCACTTCCAGCGTTGTTGCTGCGTACACCAGGGCTACGAGAACGAGAGCGACCGCGTGCTGGTGGTGCTGCTGAATCACGCTCAGCGGCTGCTGGCGCTAAGGGAGGCTCAGTGTAAGCATCCGAATATGGATCAACAGGAGTCGCTGCTGGTTCAGCATACTAGCGTATAAAATTTTGTTAGCCAGCGCATGCTGGGAAGTGGAGCCACGCACCATGATGGTTTAACTTCAGGGGGTTGTTGTCGCTTATTTGTTACTTTGGCTGACACAAGTCAGGCGTTAAACGCCCGCCTCTGCGCTGCCCACGAGATAATCTACCACGGAGTACATTATAACATCACGATTCGTTTCGCCAAGAAATTAAAAAAATTTTGAGGTGTTTAAGCATCCAAAAATCTCCACCCAGTAAGCCATAGATGTACTTAGTGTGTAAAACGCGGGGTTAGGTTATTAAAGCGGAGTCTAAAATGTCAACTGCATAGTTCATCAAGCCTCAACCCGGCAAGGCAACAAGCCCAGACATAAACTTATAATCCGGCGAAAACGAAAATGGTGAGCACATCGTTGCGCTTGTTATTAGGGCTCCATTGGCTAACATGATACCATAGGGTATTGACATAGCGTCCCACCACGTTAAGAAAGGTGCTAGAATAGCACCCAAGAGCGAGGATCCGTACTTGCTCCTGCTCGTGAAGGTATGCAATTGGCCTGTCACATATAAGCCTTGGACTGATCTTTATGTAGCTTTACCGCTTTCTAGCGCGCCGTACCGACTCTCCGTTCAACAAGGTCCTTAGCTTATACCACGACTCATAAATTTGTTGACTTAAAACATCAGCAATAACAGGTTATCCTTCATCGGCTTTTCCTATCCAAAGTCAACCGCCCTCCCATCTCACTATCGCGGATAATCAAGGAAACGTCAAACGCGAGCGACCTCGATTCGAAAGTAGTTGTCGTTGTTGGTACAGTGACCGACGATATCCGCCAGACCACTGTACCCAAACTCACTATCGCTGCTCTTCGAGTGACACGCTCAGCGAAGGAGAGAATTTTAAATGCAGGGGGTGAAATTTTAACGCTTGACCAGCTTGCTCTCCGCTCGCCCACTGGTGCCAATACCATTTTGCTACGGGGCGTCAAGAATTCTCGGGAAGCGGTCAAACACTTTGGCATGGGTGAGCATTTTTATGCTATGGCTTTGAAAGTCGTCGAGCCGTGCTTTTCAAGGTCCGCACAAACACAAAAAGCCGTATACTATTTCAAAAGGCCGCAAGGTGGGACTCAAAGACTCTTACTGATCATCGATCATCACTAACCCAACTTTTAGTTCGAGCAAGCACGTGGCAGGAGACAGTCGCGTGGGTTCAAGGTGTAAGAATGTGGGTGGAGGATCCGTCATGGCTGTGGCCTTTGCTGAATCAAAGGTCGGCTTTAGGACTTGTCAGTATTGGTATGACCCATCCCCACTATATTATAAATGATCAGAATGGGAAGGGAGTGCATGAGTAAAACCAACCAATTCACTTGGATTGAGGTCGTAGTGGAACTTTGGTAGGAAAATGCATTTTAAGACCACATCTGTAACGCATCGAAATCTGATGAACGACGGCTGAGCTGAGCCATGCAGCACTTCTGATTTTTGAAGGGCAAACTGCTGGGTTCATCAAACCCAGAATTTATATTGGTAGGGCAGATAGGAGTCTATGATACACAGAAGTAATGTACTTGAGAAACCGGTCCAAGTCGTCGTGTGTGCAATAGCATATCAATTGATTACTTGTGTACGCTCCTACTATCACATTTACGCCTCGACAATATAATATTTGATAGTCATGCAGTCTTTCTAAATCGGGGGGATTCTTAGGAATCAGAAGCACAGAAGGGGCTGGAAGCAACATTTGTCGAGCGTCCCCAATCACAGCAAGTAAGAAATCGAAGGCTATCTAAAAGTGTGTGCACTTTTCGCCCTATCATGACATGAATTTGTCAGTCTTATAAATTCCTTTCACTTTTGTAGTTTCATTTTGTACACAACGTGTCGCAATTTCTTCAATTATGCTTATCCACTTCAACTGTAAATTTTGTACTTGTAGTAAATTCTTTCTATCAATATACTCCTACGTATATGTCTAAACGAAATTACAGTCTCGAAATATATGCTCAATGATTCTCCAACCTTGTAACCAATGTAAATGGCCGGCTTAGCGCAGTCCCTTTCATAACCAAGGTTACACTGGTATAGAAGATGTGCAACAGTTGGTCAGTAATGACTGCCCGACCACCACAGGCAATGAAAATTCATATTGACTGCCATGTCACAATAGCAAGACGAAGAAACCGATTCGCATGAAAGAAGAAATGATATTCTCAAAACATGTCGCATTGTAGCAAGTAGTTATCCATTAAAAAACGCAAATTGTATACTTTCTAATACGAATTAGCATTGACGCCCCCAATCAGGTATTTCATGATAACGACCAGGGGGGGGGAGGTTGGAAATGTGGATATAATTAACCGTCATCTATCTTAATACCGATGGACCTGGGAGATTTGTTGACAAAAAAACACAGGTTAGCGTCATCGAAAAAATGGGCTGAAAGAGCGAACCTCTTCACGTTCCCGACCCCGCATGACTGGTGGTTCAGTACCCTTGTAGTAAATGTCCGTCCAGAGATCCTTGATTGCGGGTTCGGGGGATGCCTTGGCCTCTTCGACGGCAGCGTCGACTTCAGCTTTAGCTTCCTTGTCGAGCGCCTTTACAAAAAAAAATTTGAGTAAGCAAATATTCCTTGTGGCTAAAACACGGGGGGGGGAGGCCTTCTTTACCTTAATCTCCTGCTCGGTTGCTAGACCCCACTCTTCGATGTATCGTTGAAGCCCACGAATGGGATCTTGAGTGCTTCGCATTCTTTGAACTTCCTCGCGAGTGCGGTAGGTCGTTCCAGGATCAGACATCCTGAAGACAAAAGAAATAGAAAAATCTCAGGTCGAGCCATCAAAAGGACGGAAAGAAAAGGGAGAACGAACGAGTGACCACCGTAGCGATAGGTATCAAACTCAAGTAAAAGCGGTCCCTTTTTCTCTTCTGCGGCCCATCTGCGAGCGTACCGGACGGCTTGGAGAACTGCCATGATGTCCATACCGTTGGATTGGAGACCTGGAATTTTGTCACCGCGTGTGAAGTACTCTGTGTTGGCGGAACTACGCTCTGCAGACGTGCCCATTCCGTATTTATTGTTCTCGCATACGAATATTGTTGGGAGGTCCCAG
>CEMU01565300.1:0-16902 GCA_900068965.1 Calocybe gambosa
CAGTATACGCTACATTCTGTTGTTTCCTCATAAAGATATTGTGCAATATCTAGTGACAACCACCTCCTGAAAAATGTGGCCTTCTCACCACAAACCAGCCTGATAACACCTACAGGTCGGTGTAATATTCTTTCTGGTTGTTCACGATGTCGATCCTAGTTCAAACTATACATAAAACTCCGTTACGAGCGGCAACTGGCTGTCGCCAGATGGCTTTTGTATCTACGCTACCATCAAACTAGCTAAAGCTCATTATCTCTCAAGATATCCCTCTCAGGCTCTGCACTTTTAATGCGACAAAGGATCCGAACAAGGGACATACAAGGGGTCCAAAGTAAGTCCGTTAAGGGAGAAAGACGAACTTGCCGCCATTACAACCACCGCTGAAACAAAATCCACCCTCATACAGCCACGCGAATCTTGGCACATTTTTGTATTGTGCGTTGTACATCGCCGCACTCACATTGATATAGCTCTCGTTTCCGATGCTTGATGAACCCGACTCGGAGAATGCAATGAACGAGTACAAGCTCAGCAACAAGGAAAATGAAAAAGGTCCGGGGAAGTCATGGCCGATGTCAATGTCGGTAACACTTCCCTGAAGGAGGGCGCCAGGGCTACTGACGGCGATAGAAATAACAAAAAAGAAATCTCTTGTCTCTGTCGTCACCAGCTCTCAAAGCTTCCTTTGCCACCCTGGTGGAGGATGACAGTGGAATCGTCACGCTTGTCTTTGGCGCATCGCACTGTACGAGCCGCCACAGAGGGAAACGTAGGAGTTAATGGATAGCATGTCGATGTTAAAGAAGCTATGTTGCGATAAAGCTCGTTGTTAGAGTTTGATGGTAGGAGGGTTCTCAAAGTTCCATATACGTACTCAAAGATGACAGGGTCCTTGTCCAGACTGTAGCTGCATGAAAAATTGTTACTCCAAGTAGCGATACACTTTGAAATAAAGACCGAGTTCAGGATGTGTTCAAAACACCTCACCCTCAGTCTTATCGGTGGCTTTTCCTTTCAATTGATCGCTGTCGGCTGGAGGGACGACAATAAAGCCTGATCTGTCCCGAAAAGAATCATATTCTGATCTACGCAAGGCTAGCGCATATGCAGCTAGATAATCGGGAAAAAAAAAATGAGCTTTGATTTTAAGCAAGGCGATAAGCGACGAGGCACCAGCTTCGATTTTTTCGAGCGATTGGGCAGTGACAACCTGCTTCTTTGATAAATCGGATGCATATATTGACATACGTTCCAGGTCTGTTCACAAAGGGTGTGAGCTTGCGAACGTCATAGAGCTGAGGGACACACCTGCTTTGCAAGCTCTCACAAATGTGCAAACCTCGCTTATTTTGATGCGACCATCATATTTGCCAACAGCGGATATAGCGTAGCGCATGAGTTCACCCGTGAGATCAGAGATGCCCAAAAGGTAGTCGGAAATTGGTAGTGTAAAATACTGGGGTACTTGAGTAGTTGTCTGCCAGAGAACTCAGGTTGCAGCACGCACTGGTTGTCCATTGGGATCACAGAGTGTCTGTTGTGCTTGTTTCAAAGTGATGAGGGTGCGGTGTTCGAGGTAGTGGGCGAAGCTGAGGGCTTCGACGTATTCTTGTATCCCTGGTGAGATCTGGCGGTGGTATTGCCAAAAGCGGTCTCCTGTGATTTCGGACCTGAGTAGAGCGTAAATTTGCTGTACCTCTTTGAGCTTTTCGCGACCGGAAGCAGCAGCGCGCTGTGCACTGTTACTTGTGTCCTCTAGGGCGATCCGGTGAAGTAGGAAGATTGTGCGCTTGGATTTAATTGTGACATCGCGACTGGCCTGCTATATGTAGATATTTTTTTTCCCCCTAGTATGATATTAGATGGAAATTACCTTGATTAGACGTTCTTTTCTGTCGTTGTAATCGTCGAGGTCAGCGCGGAACTGGTCAAACATGAACACGTGATGGATGAAATTGCGCAGTTGGATTGTTTGCATGCAACATTTTTGACTTTTGTCGAAAATGGCTGAATTTACAGCTAAACCTGGCTGCCCGATGTGCAGCATAGTCGCTACAGCTGCTCACGCAACGCCCAACTCACCTCGCTCACCCTCTTTTCCGCCAGGGTCGACGGCGCCAGAGGTTATGTGGCGCGACGATAATTTCACCGTCTATCGTGAAAAGGCACATCCTCTGTCGTCAAAAGGCCACATCATTATAGCGTTCAAGTATGTCCTCGACTGTGTCCTGTATTATGCCTGAAGAACTGAACTTGGATTGTAAGCTTGCATGTACCATCAATATATACCCTCGTCAGTCGCCTTTCACATGCTGTCCTCAAACTTCTTCTACATGTTCATTTTTGACAGTCATCCAGTGATCTTCCGCTTCTTGTTAACATACGGAACCTTGCATCGCGTCTCTTGTCCTCTCTGCTTCCCGCCTCTCCGGCTACCACACCTTCTGCCTCGAGCTCAGCTCCACTTCAAACGCACAACAGTCTCTTTCGTATAGGTTTCATAACCCCACCCTTCAAAGATAATAAGATTCCAGTCACAGACCACCTACACGCTCATGCGTACATCATGCCAGCTGATCTCATGGGCTGGTGGCGAGGCATTGCATATGGCCCCCTCGCTTGGTATCCCATTGACGACCTAATTGCTGAAATAAGGCGAGTGTATACACCTTCATCGTATCCGCTGCCTTCACTAATTGTTATACAGGGAGTCCGTGTCGAACAACAGAATCAAATCAGGATATCGTGACCGGCCTCCCGCACCCATCGATAACGTCCCACACGCTGGTTCCCGTACTGGTACCGCAGACGGCGTCGAAACATCTGAACCCAGCATTGCCATCAACGACGTCGACCTAGAAGACGGCGAAAGCAAAACTCGTCGTCTCCTCTCACCTTCCTCGCCGGCCCTTACCCCCCAAAGCCAAATACCAGCCCTACGTGTATAGCCTAGATAATCGGACACTTTATTCACAACTTCTTACACCTCAATGCCATATTTAATTTATTATTAACGTAGGATGAGTCGCCGCTTAAGCTGCTACTACATATATCACCAGCTCTCGCGCACTTCATATATAGTCAGCTTTCCACACGACCACAAATCCTGAACGCATCTTTATGTTTCCATGACGAACGTCTCTAATCAAGCATCTGGGCTGATTTCAGCCGTGCACTTTACTTCTGAAACGTGGAGGAGCTCACAGTAAGATGATCCGGTCAATAGTGTTGACAGAGCTGCCAACTGGTCTTCATTGAATCGCTTTGAGTCTTCATGCCAAGTATCCTGATGGGTCTTTTTGAAATTGCTTGCACACTTCCTGACTGTTGTTGAAATAGGAATCTAGCGAGGTCGATATCTTAATCGGGGCTTGTGGAAGGCGAACTAGGACGTACAGGATCATATGTATGTTCTGCTAATATATTCGTTAGTAATTCGGGCATCCACTTCTCCACGGTGTAAGGATAAGAGTCAACTAGCGCGCAGATGCCTAGGATCGCTGCATGTCGTTGTCGGACAGCCTTACTGTAGTGTACATCATTCCGGGGGGGTATATGACTATTTTTTGCGAGACGGACAAATCGGTCCTGTGATATGTTGTTTCAGGGTAGGACTAGTAAAGGCGTGGGGTGACCGACCTTGAGAGTAAGAACACTGCGCCGAGGGGATAAGCGTAATATCCCAGACAGCGTGCTTTAAGCAAATCAGAGTTTATCAATGGATACTGATGTCAATCAACTTACGTTGCCGCCATTTCTCGAACTTCTACCACCTCATCATCCAAGCATCTACAAAGGACCTGAAGAGGCCAAATCACGCCAGGAAGATCAAGGGAAAGACAAACGACACGTACCTCTAATATTTCGACGATTTTATACTCAGAGATCAGAGGAACCTGTCGAAAATAGAATACTAAAGAGTTCTATAAGCTGCATAAAGTAAGGAAGGTTGCAAATATTATGCCTTGAACAAGAGGGACCGCTTTGAGACGTACGCGCCAAGACTGCAAGAGTTAGATAAGTATCACCGTTCAGAATTAACATTTCAGTGTCACACACCGGCGAAGTTTGGATAGCTTCGAATATAGCATCCAAGATCTGATTCACCATAGGTGCAGGTGGTGTCACACCGCACATCCTTACCATCAGCGTACTTGCACGCGAGGCAAGCTCAGGATTGTCGTGTACTATATAACTTCAGGCTTATGAAAGCATAAGAGAAAACGACGCACATTCGGTGAAGCGAAAAAGCTCCGGCTTCGCATGGAAATAATGTCAGATTGATCATCTTGTGAAAAAATGAGATTACCATTAAAGGCAGAATATAGTCAAATGTTGAATTCGCGTGAACATCATGTACGGCTTGGTAAAGCCATTTGCAGACTGCTACGCCGACTCTATAGGAGAGTTAATTCCCAGCTTATAAATGAGACCGCTCCTTACCGGTCGTAATCGGATTGAAATGCACGCACGCCAGGTAGTCGCTCTTCGCGCCAGATTTTGAAGCGGTCAACAAGTTCCAAGACACGACCCCTGTGAAAAACACCACGCATTCCCATGATATCAAAATTTTCCAGCACCAGACGACATTCTTTGACAAAGACTTCTGTAGTGGGCACAGAAGGTTTAGGTGTCCACTGCTATGAAGTCAGAAAGGTGCCTTAGACTGTTGTGCTAGATGCGCTCACCTTGATCTTATCGGTGAATGCGAGTATCTCTGAGATATATGCACGAACCTAGAGACTGTGTTAGAGAAAATAGAAAGGTACTGCAGTTACCTACATCTTCATGTTCACTGTTGATCTCTTGCCATGAGCGATCGAGTGCAGCATCCGACCATGCAGTGAACTTGCGCCCTAGCTCCTCATAGAAAGCACGAAAAAGCGATAGGATTTTGACAGCATCGAAAGACATTTGGGCGTTGAAGTCAAGAGTCTTGAACTCGTTGACAATATAATCAACGAGAGGTTGGACACGACGGGGATCTGTACGGTAGAAAACATACTGTTCATCGGTTAGAGCCAAGAAGGCATTATCGTATCACGAAACGCACCTCAAAGAATGATGTCCAGATCATGAGCGTATCAGTTTTGACGTTCTGATTGAATATTTGCTTGATGAAAGGATTAAACCATCTCCACAGCTTCCTTTGTTTGTCCGTGGGCCAGTGTTTTGAGCCTTTCAGTGCATGTTGGGTTAACATTGCAGACAGGACATGTACGGACATACCACCAATCACACCAGCTAAAAGTTCTGCAGCACCTCGTTGCTTGTTTTGGTCCTTATCTTGAATCAATTTCTCCATCACGGGCTTCAACGCCTCGAAAGGCTCGTCTTCAAATAACTGGTCTAAAGTAGAGGGTTAGGGGACTTCAATGCGTCAAGTGCTCAACTGACAGACTGATTTTATGAAGGAAACATTGTCTTGCGTAATAACTGTTTCGTGATTTTCCTCCGAGTAATGACTGGCCACCCTTTCCCAGTACGAGGAACTACTGACACATTTGCGAAATGCTTCTAAAGCACCCTTACTGGAAAGGTCCCATGATAGAAAAGCTGACTTCGTGGGACTGGGAGGTAGATACAATGCGACGGAATTCTCCCAAGCTATCCATCCAGGCGGATCCCGATCGTGAAACAAACTGAGAGGAAGTGAGTTATATAATAGGTGTACACCGTGAACAAGCTACTGACGGTATTTGCAGCTCTTGCCCTGCATCAAAAGGCTTCTTGTACGAATCTAACATTTGAGCCGCCAGATCGTGCGATGGCTCGATGGCGACTTTGATTTTGAGCGGGTTGCGTGTTTGCATCAGTGCTAGATCAGCGGCGGTCATGCACAACGTTCTCAATTTTATGTTCCGAGCAGCTTTTGTCACAGCCCGCTGTGCGTACTATAATCATTTTGGTAAGTTACGGAAACAAAGGAGTGGGTAAGACTTACATAACGCTAATAGAATAAAATCCATGGATGAGAGGTACACGCATGTAGGCTATAAAACTCACAATAGTTGGGTGATCATCATGAATTCTGTTTAAAAAGAACTGCAAATGCTCCGGTGATGTTGGTACGTCACGTCGAATTAATGTCCGAAGGCATCGCGTAGCTAATATTTCATATCGCCAGTGAGTCTTATCAGAATCTCCAAGCTCGATGACTGTAGAAATCTGGCAGAGTTTTCAAAACATTATCATGAAGTATATGATGCTATCCTTACAATCTGTTCGTTTGCTCTCTCCGATTCTTTGAGCCGTTCTTTTTGTGAGACTCTACACCGAGCAACAAGAGCGCTGTCGTTGCGTCGATTACCCATATCAAGAATAGCTTTCAGTTCCTTCACAGCCTTATCAACTTGAGGAGTCGGTACTTCATAAACCAGGTTACAAGGCTCTAAGAAACTAGCAAGGCCTGTAAATGATATCAATAGGATGACGAACTAAAATACTTTCTCGAGATACAGACCATTCTCCGCCACTACCGACACGCAGTCTTGAATGGAAGGCTGTGAAAGAAATAAAAATTTAGGATAAGGTTCGCACACCACCAGCAATGACCACCTTTTCATTATGTTGACAACTGAGCACAGCTTTAATGATTTTCGGGGCCAGCGTCGGTTCTGCAAAAAGTTAACACGCCGTAGTGCGTAGCCTTTTAATCTATGTACCGGTTATAGCATACTTCCCCATGTATGCCGAGCTAATAGTCCACAACGCTCCCTTCATGCGGTCGTCTTCCGTTCCGGGTCCCAGCGCGGCCAATAAAACAGGTAGTGCACGACGCCGAACACCGTCATAAGTCTGCAGGCAACATGTGAACCACATGCATGGAGCATAGCTGGCGACTTGCCTGGCAAATCAAATCTAAAAGAGACTGGCTTGAACTAATCAAAGAAATATAAGTGTGCAAGTGGTCAAACGATATCATGATGAGCATGCAAACCGTCTGATTCCTGCATAATGCCAAAGAGACCATTCGACAACATCATCAATGAGGGCATCTTCGAGTGGTTCACGTCGACGCTCAATCGAGTTCCAGCGGAGCCGTGCGGAGTGGTAATAACTGATAATATGATCAAATGCAGCGACAAAAGGAGGAGTGTCGCGTACCGTGCTCGGCGGACATAGACAGCCCTCGGCCAGACTTTTTGTTGGGCATACCGACGGGCCACATCCTTCTCATTACGGTACTGTTCCTCATTGACGCTGTAGCTGCCAGTAGTGTCAGTTGAAGTTAGCGATAAAGATAGACTGATATACCTATCCTTGCTGTCACCATATTCGAGCATGTATGTTCTTATACCTCGTACCTAGAGTGCAGTCAGAATGGTAAACGTGCGTCAAGGTCATCCACAGACCAACATATCAACAGCATCGACCGTGTTTTCTTCGCCTTGTTGTCGCAAGGATACAGAGGCCTGGTGAAGAAACGCGCCAAAGCGTTCTCGTAACAATGTCATATATCGATGACGTGGGTCTGCAGGGTCAGCGAGACAAAAACCAGAGGCAAGTGGCTCTATTGAAGCGATCATTTCCGGTATTTCACCCCTGGGAAAACATGAGCATTCGCGAATGACGGATTAAGACTATGATGTTACAAAATGTCACTGGTTACGATGGCAGATGTCATATGTTCAGGCGAAATGGTCTCTTTGAGCAGTGTAGGGACTCCAGAGAACGCGTTGCGGACAAAACTCAGATGACTGCTTGGGGAATGAGACAGCAGGTATAGGCTACGAGCGAGTACGAACCGGCAGAAGTCATTCCGCCAAATCTCATCCCGAGATGTTTCTGTTTTAAAGTCAAACTCGAAAGATACGAGGCTAAGCCCGCTGACCATTCTCAATTAAGTCTTCCAGAATCTTGAGATTAGGTTCTACAAGGCCCTTGAAGAGGTTAATAGCGAACTCGATCTCCTCGTCATCCGGTATGTGCCACGAGAGCTAGTGTTCAAGGGTGAGTATAACAGATCGTGAATTTCCACATCACCTACCTTGACCTCGTCCGCCTTGTACAATTTGCCCCACTGTCGGTGATGTTGAGTACGAAATGCTGAAAGAAAGTACCAATAAGTAGTCGTCAGACGCCACAATGGTTATAATGCGATACTTTGGCTATCCCATTCTTCCGAATTGACGAACTTGTTTTCAAGAGGATAGGTATGTGTTAGCGTGAGTAGAGTGCTGGAAAGAAGTTTTCCACTCCAAGAGTAGCCACGTTTTGAAAACGTTTTGTTATGAAGCAGTTGAAATAGAGCCATTAAGTCATCTTTATACTTCAAGATCTAGAACGGGGTGATTAACCAAGTGCATGGGTTGCAGAAATCCATATATACAACTCACAGATCGCCCGTCGCTGTGAGAAATGAATCAGTAAAGGAGCATGTGATATTAACAATGCTCACTTGTATATTGTTCCCCTTAAGATTGCAAGATCTAAAAGACTGTTAGGGCTGGTTGGGAAAGATAGTTGAGGCGTACTCCAATGTAAAGTTGCATCCGAAGGCAATGGAGATGACACAGACGTAGTCCGAAGGGAGCTGGCACCATTCTCCAACTCAACTCGTATATTTCTGGCGCAGAAATGGAAAAATTTAGCAAGTGTTTTGACGGGATTGGCATTGGCTACGCATTCAACGAGTTGATGAATAGCCCGTACTGCATTAGGCCGGACATTAGTGCTGGCATAGTCAAAGATCATGTTTAGCACTAGATCATAGAGCGGTTCCGACAAGTGCACGCAGATCTGATTACAAGTTCCAGTTACAGCATCTACCACCTGCACTAGTAAGTGTCAATAAGACTCGTCAAAACGTGAGATCGAGTTATTACCTTCTGTAGCTCCACCCGCTAACCCACCTGGTCCCTCATCGGGAAGGTTTTCCAATAATTGGATCACTCTACGAATAAAGTTAGCGACCCAGTCCGGAAAACTCCCCGTGGAGTCCTGTTTTTGAACTGATTCATATACAGCTGGAGTTAGTATAACATATCACCAACCTTGAGTAAGGCATCCTCTTCTTCATCCGTCAGTCTAGGCATCATGTCGGTGTACTGAACGTCTAGCGAGTCCATTGGTAGGAGTGGCAACGACTCCGCAGCATTGTTGGGAGGGAGCGTAGGTTCAGCATCAAGAAGAGCTGGTCTTGGTTCCTCGTGCATTGTCAGATCCCCAAACTTGATATACTGAGATATTTCTGCCAAAAAAGCAGTAGTGCGAAGCTTAAAGTATTTAAGTGATAGGTTTTGTACGATGAAAGATATAATAATCACTGTCTTCCCTGGGTCGTTCTGTAGGTAGCGTAAGGTATAGGCATGGACCTCGAAGAAGATACGCACCAGATCAATGCCCGGAATCAAAAGCTGCAAGATCGGCACAAGATGCTTAGCACCGGGATAATACACTTCACGAGAAACGATTGCTGGAGCAACGGCTCCAAGTGCCTTGATGACCGCGATTGTTCGTTGTGTCTGAAAGCGTGAAAATGATGATGAGGCGATTAAACGCAGAGTACCTAGTCGAACAAACCTCCACCAAAGCTTCCAAAGATGGCACTGCTCGTTCGAGAATGGGATGCAAGATGAGGTCGGGTTCCATAATGCTCATTGATTTGAGACCACTTTGTATGTTTGAAACTGTCGTAGGATCTTGGGAGAACATAGCTAAAAGAGCAACAGTACGAAGCGACTTCACAAGTTCTCGTTTCATCGTTTTTGTGAGACGGCGATGCTAGATCGTCAAAGAAAACTCAGTCGTCCAAATATAGGTACGCGATATATAAAAAAGATACAAACCAACGGAGTCCTGCAACCTGGGCGCTGCTCCTCATGCCATCCTGTTCCACATGGAAGTCAAAGTAGATTCAACTTAGGTGTTGATCTTACGCTTATTAAAATCATAAACGATGTATTTGATGAATGCGCTTAACTGCCAGACGTGGAAGTTTAATAGGCGGTAATAATCCCACCGACAGGGTATAACGTACGTCATTAGTCCATGCTCCAGAGTTTGAAGGATGGAAGAAACTCTCCGTGGATGCAATCAACCTCGCCAAGGAGTCCAAAGCCAAAGAGCCGCCGAGATAGCTTCTCGTAGTGGAATGCACTTTCTTACCTAACGGCGCTGCAAGTAATTCTTTCAAGGTGCTCATTTGGGGCTGCGGTGTATTCATGCCAGATGGCAGTGGCGAGAAAAACGGGGTGGGAGCATTGGAAGGCGGTAGAGGGACACCGTCCTGCGCCATCGAATAAACAATGATGCGAGCTAGGGATGCTGAGCAAACGATTTCAGTTGGAGACGCTCCGAAAACGTCCAAGTGTGTGAGGCGCACTGATTCTCCACTCTGGCTTCGGCAACCTGCTTATCTCAAACCCTGCTTGATTGTCTGCACTGGGTCCTGTCGTTAATGAGCCGGCATCCGCCAGTGGAATCTCTGTGATGATATACATGAATAAAAACTTGGAATATTGCAAGAAACGTACACACCCATGGAGGCAAGGCACTTGCACATCAAAAACTGCCATTCGTGCTCAGAAAAGATGCCAACGTCTTTATATAGGCCTGTCCACATTGACTCTTTTATTTCCTCCTGTGACCAGCCAGGTTTACTCTCGTTTTCTACTCTCTCATCATCAAGAAGCTCCGGAATCTTGCGCGGATCACTAACAGTAGGATCAACATGAACCTCCACGATCTTCGCGAGGAAATGTAGCATCCGTTCGTCATACATATAGGAGTTTATTGACTCCCACATTCGAAATAACATAGGCATGTATGATTGAGGATGAGTGAGAGGAAGGAACGTGAGAAGATAGTACTGTGGCGCGAGGATGCTCTATAGACATAATGAGGATCACCTTTAGGTCACATATATAAAACTACTCACATCCAGATTAGTACCGTCGATGAGTGGTACAAAGGTAGAAAGCATCTCTTCAGCTGCAGCAGGCGAGAAGAACCGCCGAGCACTCTCGGCAATATATCCCATACACCAAGACAGTTGACTGCGGGATTCATTAATGACTATGAGTACTAAGATAGTTAATTTGCATACGTGTACTCAAATTGTCTCCGTGTCAAAAACAAATCTGCTTTTAAGATTTCGTATACAGGTTTCCAAGGAAGTCTCATGTCCTCAACATTGATTTTCTTTTTCGAGCTTGTCAAGCTTCGGAAAGCGTCTGCGCAAGTTGCCACCATTTGAACCGACAGCCCAGGAATTGTACTGACATGGAAGTAAAGCTTCGCTAACCGGATTCGTCTATCTTTCGGAATGGGATACTTCAACATACGCCAGCTACGAAGACATGAGGTGAAATGGTGAAATGTGGGATACAAAAAGGTGCCACATACTAGATTAGCATGCTGTCCCATTGCAATAATCCGACCTCAAAATCTTTTGCTTCCACGCACTGTACGATACGCAATACGATGAAGTCGAGCATTTCCATCATTCTGGAGACCGGTTCCGTCAAGTAGGGCAGAGAGTCCGCATAGACTTTCAATTTTTTCATATCAGAATCGCACGATGCCGCATGGTCTGTGTCAATGTCCACAGGCGGCGTATGCAATGCGCCGTTTATTCTTAAGACGGCGATGTCGGGAAGAGACATGACGATTATGCTTCAGTCAAAGTCTAAGGAGAGTTACGCAAGAATAAACAGGTGCAGTGCGGGGCTCAATGAAACTCCGATTAAACGCATAACAATTACAAGTTAAAATTACTACAATGTGTCCCCGTTCAACGCTGCCTCCTCCTGAAACTCCTTTATAGCCCTCTCTCGTACCATATCCCATATGCCATCTCTTTGGGCTCTCACCTCGCCAATACCCTCACGTAATTCCGTCAATCGCTCAATATACTCTCGCCCATCATCCTCAAGTTCCCTTAATGTCGCCATCGACTTTTCGAGACTTTCTAGCTGCGTTTCTGGTGATGCAAAATGAGAGGGCTCAAAGACTTGCGGGCCACCTTCAGGGTAGGAAAGTAGGAAAAGTTTGTGTATGGGGGATGTCAGATCGGGTGCACGTGCCATTCGCTGCGCGCGATCATCACCCTCGCCTGTACCAGCATCCTCGTCTTCTTGCTTCGGAATAAGTGGAGGACCCCCATTATTGTCATCCGGATCTTCGCTCATGACCTGCCACAGCCTGCCCAGGGCCCTCCTCATGCTTGCTTCTCCTTCAATCAGCCCATTCGTGGCATGTTCCAATTCGTCCAATAAGTTAGAACGGAATGTATGAGTAACAGATTTGTCCATGACAAAGGATGCATAGCTCAAGTGTTGTATGTCCGGAGGAGGATATGGTGAGACGAGTGGGGGTGATGGTGAGCGCTCCAAATGTGGTAGGTTAGGTGGAGACTGTGAACGCCTCTCTGGAGGCAATAAACGCTTGATTCTTTTCCTCGCTCGCTCTTCCTCCTGTGGAGCGGAAAAAATCAGGACACATGAAATATGAACGACAAAAATCCTAATCGCCTTCCAATCGTCCATTGATGGACCCCAAGAAGTCATCTTTCCTCTGCGGACCCACCGGGCACCTCTGATCATCTTATTTCCCCAGTTGCCACAATTTAAATTCCTCTCCAAGTCTTCATCATCTAGATCATAACCATGTGAAGGATAATACCAGCTATTCGAGTCACTGAGGGAGAGCTCCGAGGAGGGCTCACCACTGAAAGATGTGCATGAGCATTCGGATGGTCCGCAAGGTCGTACGACGCACCTCGGCTGCTCAATTTGATATAACGATTGCCCAATGTTATTGGGTGCGAAAGAAGAATAGCCGTGGATGGCCTGCACATCCATGAAACGCGTCAAGAACAGGAGCTTGAATTCCCATAATTCCCACGATTCTGGCAAAGTAGTACGTAATTTAAATTCATCATGATGGACAGCTGCTACTAAGTAAAATACGCTGCAAATGCTGAGGGTGGGAGGTTGCAGGGCCAAGCCCCGTCTCGTACAATGCGCTCAAATATATGTTCGCACCATCTGAATAGCTCCATTGAGGCACGGGCAAGCTCAAGCTGCGATTTAATTCAAGTTTGTAAGTTACTGATCCCGCCTTACTAAAGAAAGAAACCTGGCCGTACCGAATTTTCATACCCTAACCCAACATCACGCCTCATATAGATATGAGCGAGCGTGGGTAGCGAGACGACTAGTTTACTTTTCAATTGTTTTCTGAGTGGCCGATATAATGCCAGATCCCTGGTGTATAAAGCAGGGTGTGATAAGCCCAAGACCTTGAACAGAGAATGATTCATGAGTAAACCCTGGCTCACATGTTTTATGTGGCGCACCGATAAGAAGTTCCATAAACTGTGACCCACAAGTATTTTGTTTTTGATTATACCTGCAACCCGAAATTGAACATCTTCGAAATAAGGGGCTGTACTCATGAACATTCAGAGAATCTTCGAAAAAGAAAGGATACTGACCATTAACAAGATCATTAGGCTTCAACCCAGTTGCTTGAGTCCTATAGTCTTCAATATAATGGCTATCATATAGTTAATGACGACCATTTATGCGTGCAGCATAAAATACCAACGTGGGGTGGACATAAGTGTCCAGGATCAAGTTACCTTGATAGTCAATAATGGAGACACGACTAGGATAAGAGATTCAAATATCATATCCGAGAACATGAGTTATCACATACGCCACCATGGGTACTTTTTTGATGTGGTTATCAAACTCGACAGATCCGACGTAAACGACGGTGGCGTCGACGCCAATATAACTATTGGTTGTAGTTCCTGGTAAGCTTAAGATATGGAAATCATTCGAGACGCACTCTGGCCTAGGGAGAGGTTCGATAGATGACTTGGAGGGAATCAGATGGGAAGCAGGAAGGTGATAAATTTGTCCAGAGTGCTGCTCGCAGTTATATGTTGCGAGAGCATCTGTTGGGACATATTCCCCATGAGAATCGTAGAAAAATGAAGATGGGAGACCTGGATACATTCATCGACAGCGGTTACCGGACTAAAATAGCGTTGCAAACGGTGTAGGGCTTTTATGCCACCAAGATGTGGAACCTCTCGGAATCAAGAAGCATGCTCGTCATCATAAATTTTGAAGTGCTGACGTGACACTGTGAAAGAGACGTCCACAATCAAAGTCTTCAACCTTCATAGGAATTATTCAGGGGTAGCCACCCATCAAAACAGCCAGGATGAAGTCTTTTTCTTGCACATTCCAATGCATGTATAGGATGACGAGCGGCAGAAATATAGCTCGGAGTTATGGTGAAATGAACCAAGCCTTACAAGCTAGCATGATCCGGAACAAGATGCTGAGGATTCTAAGGTACAAGGGGTATCAAGTCAATCGTATACTTATTTTTGCATTTACAAGTGACGTAGCGCTTCTTCACGTTCTGAACGTCAGGCCTCAGATCTTGATCAGGCGGTACCGAGCATGACACCTCCCTTGCTGTATACCGCTCCCATGGACCAAGTCTCAAAGCGCAGCTTCAATAGACTGTGTTTCGTGATCGAGGAGCCTAGAACCTTCTTTCTTAGCAACGCTTGGTTGCTGGAAGCTCTGCATGCCCTCCAAGCCCCAACGACCCATCATGGCTTTATCCTGATTATGCATCATCGTATTGGTTCAAAAGAGAGCTATCGCGAAGCTTACCTCATCCCAGGATGCACCTTTTCAAAAGGAAGGGAGAATTGCCCCAAAAGTCAGTATCATTGCCCAACCAAACAGACGATGGAATCTCACAAGGAGTCGTCAGCATCTTCTCCCCAGTGAATACAGCATTGGCACCGGCCATGAAACACATAGCCTGTTCCGACTCTGCAAGACTATTTCTACCTGCTGCAAGACGAATGATGGTGTTCGGCATAACAACTCGAGCAGTTGCAATGGTGCGAATAAGTGTATGGTACGCAACACGCTATTTGAAGGATCAAGTCAGATGCTGCATGATGTCAATGACATAAGTTCGACCTCATTCTTCTCCAAAGGCGTGCCAGGAATTGGCACAAGGGCATTGACAGGGAAAGATTCAGGATGCTCAGGCATGCTGGACAGAGACGGAGTGAGGATCCAACGAGATGCAGAAGAATTTGATATACTTGGACACTTCCCAAATCAAGCCAACGCGGTCTGCGTCTGATTCTCCGAGACCGAGAATGCCTCCAGAACAAACACTTATTCCTGCATCACGCACAGCGTTGATGGTATTCAATCGGTCGTCGTATGTTCGAGTTGTGATGACCTTTGGGGATACACTTGATATGTGCTACTCAGACCTATGAGACGACATACCGAGGGGTAAAATTCACGGGATGTATCGAGATTGTGGTTATAAGCGGTTAATCCACTTTGGGGTAGATCAGAATACTTTTGAGTTGACAAATTAAAAAAAAAAATAACACGCTCTCACGCTTCCTTGAGTCGTTGAGCCTGTTCTGGAGACAGCATACCAAGAGTTGTACAGACTTCCATTCCCATCCCGCGGACTTCGCGGACCATGTTGAGAATCCGCTCGAAACCACTTTTACGGCCGGCGAGATCTCTCCAGGCAGCACCCATGCAGAAACGAGTGCTTCCGTTTGCCTTTGCCTTCCGAGCAGCCTCTAAGACTGGCTCAAGTTGCACCAGTCGGGAGGCAGTGGTTGGGGTTTTATACCGGGATGATTGTGAGCAATAAGAACCTAAAATCAAGGTCGACATGAGATTGAAAGAGAAAACAAAATACTTGCAATCCTCGGTGCAGCCACCAGCTGTAGAGCGTAAGGTTAAATCGGGTTTAAGGGGGAGTTACAGCGGGGTAAGACCTACTCTTGATATTCATGAGGGTGCATAGCTGAATCTTACTGGGATCGTGATGCTGACGATGAACAGATGCTGCACGGAACAGCAATTCCAACAAGGGAGAATCATAGATCGCCTGAATCTCCTCTTTCTTCCATGTTCGGATAGCAGTACGAGTAGTGGCTTGATTGGCCAAAGTGTGTGTGGCGAGGGGCCGGGCAAGCCGTAGGGTACTTCGAAGAGGAAGGGGAAGAGCAGAATACATGTAAACTATTCTGATCTTACCGATGAGGACACTTGGAAAACTGGGAAACGATAGACCCTGGTTGGGAGTGGCAGAACAAGGCTGATCTTGGACATTCCTTGAAATCTTTTGGGACTTGATCTGAGATTTCTCGCCTGTTCCCGTGACATCCCTTGTATATTTGTACAGTACAGTGATATAATGTTACAGTTTGGGTGGATCGATAGATAGACTCTATGATTTACTATCGCCGTAGCATAATATGCGAGTTCAGGCTTCAAGCTTCAAGTTTGGCATGTTGAACAGAACGTTCTACTACATTCCATAAAACAACAAGCTCACCGTCGTTCAGACTACTTGCTTTCACCGCTAATATCATTCCCAGAGGTATCTTTTTGGTCCCCAGCATCCTTGGCCACCATAGTTCTCGATTTTCTTTGTGGGAGAGGCGGGGGAGGCCGCTGTGCGTGTCCCACAGCTTTCCATTGTTGGTAAGTATACGCCGCTAGCTGTCGCGAGTACGTCTGCTTTTGTTGCTCGAGGGATGGTGCGGTCATTTCAATAAACACCGTTCAGAGAGAAAAGTATATGCTCGGGATATTATTATTTTCCAGTTTATATACGACGTGTGGAAAGTGCGGGGCCTTATTACGCTCCATGACGTGTCCCCAATCATAAGTCGCCGAGTTCCAACTCTAGTTCTGCGATTAGCACAGTACGCGATAAAGTTTGTCGCTGAAATAATGTCCTTAACGACCTTTTGCACGATGGTGTGCCAGTGTAAGCTTCTATTATTCAGACTGCAGCTATTGCAGTTGGTTAACAATCACTGACGCCATGACCTGTGGGGACATCATTTGCTCCTCTTTCCTGAAGGACCAG
>CEMU01565311.1:0-22520 GCA_900068965.1 Calocybe gambosa
GATGGAGGTGATAGTAATAAAGAAGACGACGAAAGTAACCACGTTTTACAGCCAGACTGTGACAGTAGTAAAGGGAATTTTCAAGCGGATGATGGAGGACGAGGCAATGGAGGCAGCGATGAAGTAGAAGGTGGGAGAGATGGCAAAGGTGGTGGCGACCGGGGAGGTGATAGTAACGGTGGCAGAGGCGGTGATAGCGATGGGGTCAAAGTGTGCCATGAACAATACTATTTTTCGTCCTACGAAGGCGGCGAGGGCGATCAAAGTGATATCGAGTGTCCTGGCTGCAATAATCGGGGTCCTGGTAATAATTGGGAAAGTGGTGGTGGTGGCATTAGAGATAATGAAGGCGATTTAGGCGATGGGGATAGTGGGGGTAACGGAGGGAAGGGGAAGGGTGACTCAAGCGAGCTGAACGGTGATAGCAACAATGACAATGGTAGAGACGGGGGGAATGGTGGAGACGGTGGAGACGGTGGAGGCGGTGGAAGTGGGAGAGGTGGACGAAGTGGCGACGGGGGAGACGGGGGAAATGGTGGAGACGGGGGCGACGGCGGTCAAGGACAAAAGGACTGCGAAAATGAGAACAAAAGGCATAAGGGTAACCTGAGCCACGAGCAACATTGTAGAGGGTGCTACAGCTCGAGCGAGGAGGAAGAGGAAAGCGATGTTATGTTCGAAAATATCAACGAGCAGCGAGAACTCCGAGAAAGAGAAGACAGAAACGACGAAGAAAGCCCAGAGCAGAGTGGAAAGAGCAAGAGTAAATTGGAGGATCGATCAGTTATATTTGGGGGCTCGAAGGGCTACGGTAAGCCTAGTAAAGCTGAAGCGTCTAATCGCAGCTCAAGTGATGTTGCCAAGTTGGCAACCGACATCCGGGACATCCTGGGTTCCCGGGTTATCCAGGTTATCCGGGTCGACCAAATCATCAGCCAGGTCATTACGGCCAACCAGGTCAACCAGGTCGGCCTGGTGGCGGCTGATGTTAAAAATGATATCCACTCTATTCGTCTTAAATGGAACCTTATTAGAGCCATGAATACAGTAATGACCCAATGCAACATCAATAAATTAACTCTCCCTTGAATTAATCCATTCTCAAATCATATCTTCCGAGGTTCATCCACCTATTTTTATAAGCCACGGATCAGGAGTCAAGAAAGACCAAATTGCTTACTCCTCAGGTTGTTGAAGCCACAACATCACCGCATCGCCAACGCCCATACCATTGTGGATCGTGGGTAATCGTTGAGAAATGGATGGGTCTGTGTGAATGAAGTCACCATTTGAATCATGCTGATTTTATCTCTGGTACCTACCGTTGGATACATGCAAAGTATACAAGTCTTCACCATGATTCGGATAGGAATCGGTATCTGGATGCATGGGATCCACTGAACATCCACTGAGACCATCCCACCAGTCAGTGTTGCTGACAATGGGCTCATTTGCAAGCACTCTGTTCGCTATTTTTTGTTCATATTCATGCCAGGAATTCCAGCTCGATGATGAGATGGTATCCCAAGACATTTGAACTTCGTTTCCCCGGGGGGAGCTGGCCTGGAGCGGGTGCAGTTGGAGTGCTGTTGAGGTTGGCTGGTAATTGTCGTTCCTATCTGATGGCATGTCTTGCTGGATAGGAGCTGACGTAGACGTTGAATCGCCGTAGCTATAGAGCCCACGCATCGCATCACTATTGTGTTCTTTAGAGACTGAGACTGGCCATCTGGCAAGGGGTTATTCTCACCAAAACCGACCTGCTGGTGTCCATCTCAATAATGGAGCATTAGCCATATACCGGTGAGAGCTGTTAACCTCACCTTTCCTCGAGCTTAGAAAGTATGGAGATGCAGTCATACACATTTTTCATATTTTCGTTCATATCACGCGATATTTGATTAGGTTTTAGATTCGTCCAATGATTAACGAGTAGGATGATTGCGGATGTAAATATCGCAAACTAGGGTAGATTGGCGCAGTGCTCCTTTCAAATTTAGAGAACATACCTGCACGTGGTGAAACGGTAAAAATACATTGGTCCGGGATTGCGCTGTCAAGACATGCACACATGAGCGGGCTGCGTTAGTACAGATTGCTAGCGATGGGAATGGTAACGGCGAAGGCTTCTTCGGTAGTGGAATAAAAGGCCTATGGACAATGATTCGAATATGATGGTAGCAGGCGTGAAGAATTGCCGACTGCTCGTAAAACAAGGTTCCCGGCGTACAGGTCGTCCAAACCACTACTTTGCTTGAGTGTGTATGCCTTGAGAGTGGAAGTGTGCTTACAATGACTTGGGATGCGCTCAAACCACTGATTCAGCTCAGAATCGAGATAAGAGACAATTTCCTCGTCGCTCTGCCCACCAGCAGGGCCATGGGGAAGTTTATTGGTTGCATATTTGAAGCAGAAGCATGAGTTTCACTATAGGTTCTTTGATTGGCACCAACACACCAGAGTTCGCTGTGCATACTCTAGAATCTTCATCAACTTCAAAAATGTATTGAAGTACGAAAGCTTCGACGGTTTGTCTGGTGGCTGTACGAACCTCGAAGTAGGATCCCCTGTCTCCCAATACTCGTCGTCGCATTCAAGAAGTAGGTCCAACGTGAAGCTACGAGATGTGAGCTATATGATTTACTGTAGACGTTGGTTCTGCTCACTCGTCGGAAACGGTGGCGCGTGGGCGTCCCAAAAAAGCGCATACTATAGTATCTGAGCATACCAGTATCCAAAAGCATCTCTTCCACAACTCGCTCTCGATGGAACGTTCGTTGGCTTTCTTGCGATGTGCACCAACGTCCTGCGCAAATCGTATACCGATCCCAATCATGACCCAGCAAGCTTCAGGCTGGGATGTACCCTGGGTAAAAAGTATAGACAGCTTGACTTCGGGTAAGACATACCTCAGTCAACAAGGGAGTAACAAGCTTACGCAGATCGCTTGAATCTCATACAATGAAAGCGTGCGAGAGGATGACCGCCAAAACTGCCGAATCTGAGTGTACCACTTCCACCCAGCTGAATGGCGAGAGTCGAAGCCTTCTAGAAGAACTTTAGGATCGTCAGAGTATCTTGAAGCTACCGAACAGACAGCGAGAACCAAGGCCCCAAAATGTGGATTGGTCAAATATAAGTCTTTTTTCAGGTCGCTCTCGAAGGTTGGACGGTGTAATAAAGGCCAATAAACGTTGACGTGATCAAAATAGAGGTCAACTAGTTCGTGCATCAGTCCGAGATCCGGAAATTGGTACATCGGGAGGTTATCTGACAGCGACTCCCACTAAGGAAAGAGAGGTGGATATATGAACACTGGTCCTGGGAAGTCAACACGCACAGGGTGTATGGTCCAAAATATGGGTCTTTGGAACTGCGAAGAGCTATCATCCTGTGGCGATGGCTTGTTCTGAGCACCTTTCTGCACACGTAGTGCTGTCCCGAGAAGTGCAAAGAGACTGGAAGGACCGAAATGTCGTGTGTGAGACGCTGCAACTGTCAGTTTCTTGAGTTGAGCAGCAAGATCGGCCTCGTCAGTCGTCGAGACAACAGTCCCTGTATTATTTGTCTCGTCGCTTAAAGGGGGTTTCTTCAACCCAAGAAACGGCGGTTGTGACAAACCAGCTGTTGTACTGCGGGTCTCTTGCCTGAGAGTGTTAAGATCCTGTTCGAGGTTAAAAATGTACTGAGATAGTGCCACAAGGGAGCTTTGGCCTTCCGAATGGGAGTCCGAAGAGGGGGAAAGGACAGTTTGGACGAAGGGGTGGATTTCGCCTCCTGAAGCTGTTTGTGATTGCGAAAGATGATTAAGAAGGATTCTATTGGTTGTGGAACGCGGAGAGTATGGCTGAAGCAGGCTAGCACGTTTTTTCTGATTGCTTTGCGTTAAGCATTGCATATGTAATATTAGGCATAGGATGATGGCGTACCGGAGCAACGCTATGAGTGCACTCTGCGTTGAAAGATATACAATTCGTACATCGGTTATCCGGCATTTTTGCGGAATCACCTGTAAATGATCGATTCTTAACTCGCGCTTCAGGACTGTGGATAAAAGTACATACATCGAACTGCCAGTGATGGAAAGGAGTTACAGTAATCAGGTATAATTTGACAAAGAGAAGGATAAGCACTTTTCTTGTATTTACATATGTCGCATGCACCCTGGAGTCTTCGTCTTTTGTAGACTGTATGATCAGGGGGAGGGGGTCGATCAGTCATAGCTATTTGAGCGTAGTGCTGTGCAGTTGTTGTATCATATCCTTTATGGTTTGGCCGGTGACTACGGGCTGTGACAGAAATGTGGATGTAACGCTTTGTAAGAGTTTGAATGACATATCCTTGTCACGTGTGCGTGTCCCTTACAAGTCGCGGTGATGATCGCACACTTGGGAGTCCTTCCTTCAAGTAAGACTAACGTTATTTTAAAATCATCTATTCCCGTTAAATTTCTACCAGATTTTACTCGGGTGTTGGATCATCCTATCAGTCCTCAATCCGTGAGGACAGTGTGCCTACCTCACCCTCGTACAGGTGAGCGATATATATATCTGTACTATTCCTTGTATAAGACTTATTTCTAGGAATTTCCTCGTTGTTTCTACCATGCGAGCTGTTGCCCGACGCGCTAAATCCCAGCGGGAAAGACCAAATATTGGAAATTCAAGCGGTAGCACCACCAGATTCGCGTTCCTGGTTCCTTGGAGACGATGTGATATCTGGCGAGTTATTCTCGATAATTTTGAAGTGCTATATTGACTATGTTGATAGACGGAAAGCTCCTGATTATGACGCCTGTCGATCCTGCTTTTCTTCTTTTACAAATCTTGAATCCGCTGTATTCAGTGAGATTTTACCCCTTGTCATACCCAACTTTACCTCAATCATTGTCGCGTTTTTAGGCGGATGAATCTGTAGGCCATTATCTTCCTGTAGATGACATCTTTGAGGAAGCGTCGCGGAAATATGAAGGTCCCGGCAATGGACAGTCAAGCGACATACCCATACTACGCAAAGATGTCATTCGATTCGGCTCTTTACAGTGTGTAAAAGATGCACTGAGATGCATCTGCGATATCAAAGAGATAACATCCGAGATAGTAGTTTATAGGCCATCTCAGGCCAAGACATTGGGTTACTTACGTGCTAAAGTCGCGCGTATCTCTGCTCTTGGAACATTAGATGCTTCTAGGTCGATTGTACGTACTTTGGCAAAGGACGGTCTTATGGAGGACGGCAAAGAGGTTCTTCTGCAAGGTAATCATACTTTAATCGCTTGTGGGTGACATCTGAGTGTTACCATAGCTGGGCGTACTCGAGCTGCATGCGATCTGATTGGCCACTATCTTTCCTCGGATAACCGAGCGCTGCTTATGAAATCATACGAGTAAGTGAAATTTTGTCTATACTTGACGAGGAGCGGGCCAAGGCGATGTCATTCAGTTTTACAGAGTTAGACAAGCATCTTGAAAAGTCGATGGAAGTGATGCCAGTGACATCTGTCGATAAGAAGGGCAAAAACAAGAGGAAAGTTGTGACGGAGGAGGATAAAAAGAAGGTAGCCAAGAGCTCGCAGGGCGTCGGGAAGTTGAAAAAAGCTAATGTCAACGGGATGGCCAAATTGTCGAGCTTCTTTACAAAAATATGAAGTTCAAACTCCGCGCTGGTAACCCTTTAAAAAGGGCTCGTTCTTTTGTTAGTCACCTATCTCCTTTCCATGCCGTCGTCCTACGCTCACAAGGCCGTCCAGACTGAGCCTCTATCTAACGGCGTGCAAATCGACGTCCTGTCTCCATCCACGGATCAGCAGCATTCTCTCTCACCTCCAAATTCTCGCCTATGTTACAATCGACCCGCGCGAGTCCTCAATAAAGAGTACCGTGTTGTCTCACTTCCGAACACCATGCCAATTAGAAGCTTGTCCCATAACTCTCTGCCTATACCCGTGGCTCATATTCCTTCGCTCCGAATAGTATCTATGCCTAAGACAATCAAACAGCTCGGCGATTTACCATCGCTAGAATCCGATGCTGAATCCACAGAAATAGCATCCCAAACAAATCTCGCGCATATAGACGCCCTTACCTTGCCTCTATGCGATTTACCTCTAGCTCCGCCCTTACCACTCTCAATGGAACAAGTTGTTGTTGCTGACAGTAGCTGCTTTGCTTTGAAATCCATACAAGACCCCAGAATCTTTGAAAGCGACAACCGCCACGCTGGAGATAGAACAGGCGAGTGCAATCAAGCACTAGGTTGCCTACAGATCATAGAATATATGTACATTTAGAGCAGAGCAGGCGTGTAGAAACCCACCCGCGACCTATACCAGCGCTCCATGGGCCTCTGTCGCTACCTTACGCGCGGTGTCCGTCGTGAGTGCGCGGTACCAGAAATTAGCTTTTAGTTGCTCATCGGCGTATCCAGAGGTGCGGAAGGTGTCATAATTGAAGACGCTGATCTCCTTGGAATGATATGGGGCCTTGATATCGATGACCGACCGAGCTATGTTAGAAACACTCAAGCCACGTTCTCAAGACCAGCACAGAAAGCTCAAGTAATAGCGCAAGCCCCAGACGTTGGGTACGTATTTCCGAATGATACAGAGTGCGGGATTCGAGACTTTGTCCCTGCCTCTAGTTATCTGGGGCACGAGTTGACCGTGCAATGCTGTGAGACGCCATACATCGAAGAAACGGAAGGTTTCAATGGATGCATAGACAATGCCAGAGCTTATCAACAGATATGGAATTTGACCCCTACAATGCAGAAGTTTTTATCCCTCCATCCTCAACTACCCTTTTCTTCGTCCACTCCTTTTGAAGCTCACTCAACGTCTTATGGCGTATGCGAGCCTGGCTCTTCTGCACCAGATCCTACCATCAACTCTCAAATCAAGCAGCGAAGTGGTTTTGCCAGCCGCCGTCCCTATCAAGTGCTGCCTGTGTGGCCTTTCACGGCCTCTCCTTTGGTATCGCCAAACTTGGAATCTAGTTTCTACAACACACAAACCGTACCCACCCACAAATACTCTAACTTGAACACAACACCATCCCTTTTGGGCGACACTTTTGATGAAGCAGTATCTGTAGATGGTAGGATTGATGATCACATTGAGTCTCAGTGTGTCAGCTATTCCAGCATAGGACCTAGCTTCAACCCCAACCTTGAGGCGAGCATCTTAGGGCCACCTCAAAAAACAACCAATATTCTTTCTATAGCCAATGACTGGCCCGACTCACGCCTCAACACAAATTATAACGTTCCGCTGAGCTTTCGTACGCAGTCGGATCATCGAATACAGCAACAGTTTGATCTCTCCGCGAAGCATAATACTAGTCTTTCCTCCGCACATCTCTCTAGCTCTCAATCTATGCGGTCCCAAATGAGCAGCAGAGCCGATTCAAATTATCAGAACACTGGCATCAGCAGAAAACCCAGGAAGAAGTTTGATAGAAGAAAGCCATCAAGCTACACCAAGATAGAGGATGAAAATTATCAAAGACAAGAAAGAAAGGAGGGCATGCATTCTAGACCGAAAGCGAAAGCCAGAATCAAAGACGTTCCAACACTCTGATCTTGCCGTGTCAAAAGTGTTCGTAGACAATTGTCAAACAGATCCTGATGTATTTGGGGGGTTTGTTTGGTTATTACATCTGTACTAGTATTGCTATGTCAAGCTTTGATGAAGAGTTCTGTAAACTTGTCGACAGGAAGTTTCGAAAATGAGTTCGCGCTCGAAACGGTTTCCAGGATCCTGATATGATAACATATTTAGCTGGCCTAGCTGATCACAACACATTAGACATACTTTTGTTGATGAGCCTTGTCGAAATGATGGGCAATATGCCTGGAAAAGCGTATATTAGCATCGGCTCCACAGACCAAGGCTAAACGCACCTCTTGAATTTGTTGATTAGCAAAGGCGTGCCCTCTGCTCTCCTTCGCTTGTGCCCGACAGGATACTCCACTTCAACTTCGTCCAGGACAGTACCATCATTAAGTTCAACGAGTAGAGCGTTACCAATTGACCTTTTATCTGGGTCGTGGTAGTCAACAGTAAAGCGCTGATCTTCAACGCAATATATCTTGGCACGAAGGTCATCGATGCGAGGGTCAGCCGCAGCCGCATCAGTACTGGTAATAGCAAAAGTCAGTAGTCATATCAGCATCGGGGAGTTGCTTACTAGCTCTCAGAAGTGAGTTCCCCAAAAATGAGCGGGTATGCTACCATATAATTTATCGCATGGCTAGTAAAGTAAAATTGAACAATCGTTAGTTGCAGAAATGGGTAAAAACATATTTACTCTCGGTCGGCGAAGTTGTCAAGAGGACCTTGCTTGTCAATGATCCTCTTAGCTGCTTCTTGGGTACGGATTCTAACGCTTCTAATATCATCGGAAGTCTTCCCGAGTCGCTTAAGCTGAGCGTGGATAGTATGAGCAGCCTCGACAGCGGTTTGCGCATGGAATTCAGCAGGGTAGGAAATTTTGAAAAGGATGTTCTCCATGATATACGAACCATACGGACGTTGGAATTCAAACGGCTTCCCCTGATAGATCAGAGCTACTTCAGCGTGGTCTGATGAGTAACGATCAAAGATAATTCACCTTGAATAATACGTCATAGAAACCCCACGTTTTGGCTGTAAGTACAGATGGAAGGCCTTTTTCACCTTTTTTGACGAGTAAAGCCAAGTTTACAGCCCTCGAGTTGGCGTCACCAGCGGCCCAAGATTTACGAGGGCCGGTGTTGGGCGCGTGGCGATATGTACGCAATGACTGCCCGTCCACCCATGCTTGGGAGACAGCATCAATGGTCTGGTCCCGGTCAAGACCAAGTAGTTTGGAAACTACCGCAGTTGAAGCAACCTTGACGAGGACAACATGATCAAGACCAACTCTGTTGAAGGAGTTGAGAAGGGCGAGGCAGCCTTGAATTTCGTGTGCTTTGATCATAGATTCTAAGATGTCACGAACTGTAAGGGTCTGTCCTTGACGTGCTAGGTGATCGGCAACCGCCAAAATGGCACCCAGATTATCAGACGGGTGTCCCCCTAGTAAGATACATCAGCTTGTCGTGAAAAGGGCAGAACAAGATACCTACATTCCGCGGCCAAGAAACAGTCATTATAATCTAGCCAGCGAATAGTTGTTCCAATATTGAATGCTCCGCGGATGGGATCGAGCTGATAGTTTGTTCCGGGAACGCGGGTACCTGTTATAAATTTAGGAAGGATGGTCTTATAGTGGACTGGTACTAACCGTTAGGCACGATCGTCCCTTCAACGACAGGTCCTAAGAGTTTTGTACATTCAGGGAATCTGAGTGCTTCTAGTCCACAACCAATGGTGTCGATTAAACACAACCTAGCGGTCTCAAAGGCAAGGTCGGAGCCAATGGTGTAGTTGTGAACGTAGTCAGCAATGTCCTGAAGAACCTTATCTGGCTCTGGACGCAAGGTAGACTCTCCAGCATGCGCGGACATGGGGCGACGGTGTATAGGCTGGGCAATGCTAGGGTGTCTTATCGATGACCGGGTCAAGTTTGCCGGATATTCGATGTTGATACCCTTGGAAGGAATGATCAGAGTTCGGAGAGCTCCGCTGCTTGATTGACGGAAAATGGGTTTTGCGGAAACAGGAATGCGAACCGCCTTACCCAGCATTTTCCTTCAGTCGCGTCAGAAGGGGTGAATTGAACAACCAACCTACACACACGTGACTACTAACTAGTATTTAAATAACAGTCAACACCTCTCCTTGAAGAAATCACGACCTTCCTCGCAGTAGCCCCTGAACAGCGTGTCAAAGAAGTTAAGCTCTTCAGTTGGTTGATTTCCAGCGTTGATATCTTTGAAGAGCGCATATGTGCAGCAAAAGTTTGTACATGCTGTGGATCGATAGTAATTTTGTTCGACCTATGGAATGTTCGATGGATCAACCATCTTCCCATCAACTCAGGCATACCTGGTTAGTCCCGATGAGGGGCGCCGCTGATATAGTTGTTGCCCCTAGCAGAAACATGATTGGCATTGTGATGAAATAAGCCATGGAAGAATGTATAGGAAAGATTAAAGGATGTTGACAAAGACTGATAACTTGAATTTTGGGCGGCAGTTTTGCTAACCACTGGCATGCATACGTCTTTATTTTATGGCGGTGTGGCTGACTGGTTGACCATTTTGGTATTGCCTTTTCTGGACTAGCGGCCCAGCGGTTCATGTCAAAATGGAAGGGAAGTGAAGTCTTATAAAACAAGGTAACAGTACACAAAGTCCCCACAAGCAATAAATGAACAAGGATTCCTTCCAAGATCTTGTCGCTCCATGTCTAGAGCAGCGATTGGGTTTCCAGAAGCAGAACAACATCTACCATGCAAACAATGAGTTCCATAAATATTAAACAGAAATCCTCCTACTGTTCACAATTTCCGAAATGCTCTGTTTTGTTGTGTCCACTGCGAGATCAGACTCCATCGGTTCCTCGAATACCTCGTTTATTCCAGGGATCCCTTTAAACTCTCCACGCCGTGCTTTTTCATAAAAGCCTGTACGGTCTGTTTTCTCGCAATGGGGGAGAGGCGTTGCCACATAAATCAGGAAAAAGTTGGCACCTGGTCCGCCATTCTGAAGCACTGTATCTCTAACGGACTCCCGCAAATGTTCGTAAGGGGCGGTAGGTGTGGCAATAACAGCAGCACCAGCTCGCGAGAGTTCCGCCGCAACAAACCCGAGACGGAGCGCATTTATTTGTCGATCTTCTGGAGAAAGCCCTACCTCTGTGCTACATGAGTGTCATGAACAAGCAACAAGTCAAAGAAGTACCAGAGGAAAGGTCGTGTCGAATAGTTTCCCCAAGCAAAAGAGATGTACTCCGACCGCCTTGCTGGTTTAACGCTACTTGAAGTGCCTTTGCAATCCTGTCTTTCCCAGAATTATATAGTCCGGTCAAAAGTATTACAAAGCCTTGTTTATGGCGAGGGGGATAGCTTTCGCGAAGTATCTTCACAACAGCGCTATTTTTAATTATTATCATTTCAGCCGGGCAGTTGAATACACGGAGAGAAACCCACTCATAGCTAAACCAATCGGGTATTGGTGCGCCTGTTCGTAATCGCCTGCGGAGCTCAGTCCCAGAAACATCTAGCGTCTGAACGCCTTTTGGAACTTCATCCACAGGCTGATATTCATCCGTTGATGGAAGGTATGTCATTTGCTGGAAGGGAACCATTTCAATTTGCAGTTCGTCGTGATAGCGTGCGACAAGGTCCTGAGCATCGTATGGTCCATAAAAGTCCTTTCCCTGTGAATTTTTTCCAGGGCCTGCATGATCTCGTCCAACGATGAAGTGCGTTGCACCATGATTTTTGCGAATGATAGCATGCCATACCGCTTCCCTGGGACCAGCCATCCGCATCGCCTGTCATTGAGTGAGTTCATTCACAACTACAGACAGCAACAATTTTACTGACGAGAGGCAGGAGGGCGAGATGTCCCATGCCATTCGGGTATTTTGCCATTATGGCTTCATAAACACGCACACGCGTATAGTGATCCACATCTCCGGGCTTGGTTAGGCCCACTACTGGATGGATGAGGACATTCTGTTAGATGAAATTTTTGACATGAAAGTCAGTTGTGAATTATGGCGGATCACAAACCGCTTGACGCAGTCGCGCCGCGCGAACTGTCAATTCTCGATGTGCACGGTGCATTGGGTTGCGGGTCTGGAATGCGACGACCTTTCTCCAGGAAAGCTTCTTGAAGTGCGAGCGCAGTTCACTAGGGGTGTCTACGAAAACAGTCGTTTGAAAATATCAAGGAGTAAAAGATAAAAAGGTAACGAACAACGGAGGGCTACATAATCGAAATGTGCCGGTAATCGAATTGCCTGAACTTGGCCGCCGATGTAAAGGTCTCGCACGCGGTTGCGCAAATAGGACACTGAAGGGTGCGCTGGATCATCAGCACCAAAAACTTTGATAGCCTCCTTTACTTTGTCGGAAGAATAGATGTCTTCCACTGCTCAATTGTTAGTCAGTGATAGGAAAACGGCGACCATGTTAACCTGTAATAATAGCTAAGGGTTCGTCGTCGCGAGGATCTCTCAGTGTGATACGTGAGCCTGGGGTTATTGATAGCTGTTTTATAGTCTCGTGTGATACGTCGAGATTGACCGGGATGGGAAATAGAACGCCATCTGCTAATCTTAGGTTTTCGACAACACTGTGGATATTTCAGCCACCTTGAGCTAATGCGACACCAGAAGACGAGCCTTGTGTAATCGCGCTCGTTCATAAACCCTTCGAGAGGGCTGAATCCCCCATTAATAATCAGTTCAAGATCACAGAGCTGGCGCTAAACAGGATTCGTTGAGCCAAACTTTTCTTCATGCTGAACCTCCTCACCTCTGTCAATATAATATCAGGAAGTGAATGTGACTCTTCTCTGAGTTCGTCAGCTATTGTCTCGTCTCGGGCTACAAGGTCCTACAATAGTGCAAATATTTTAGTTTGACATGGATATTCTAGAAAAGTCAGGACCTTAAGAATTCCGCCGTGGGGGGTGTTTGCCATCTGTATAGACGAGGAATATGATGCACAAGAAGTAAAGTAACCTGAACTTTGACATATTGTATAAATACATAGCACCAAGAAATGAGTGCGGCAGAATGACGTGCGAGGGATGGTTCACAATCACGCCATACGTTGTTGGTATGCCTCATTGGTCTTAAAAGTTAAAGATGGATCACTACTCTGGTCCTCCGCTAGGACGGCGGTTATAATCAGTATTATTGTTTACTTTGACAAAAAAGTAGGATAGGCTGGTATAGGTACTCATGGGCGGTACTGTCCGTAAGTATCATGTTGAAGCTAGGTGAAGCATAATTTGGCTGATGGAAGTTGTTATCCTCACTTGTCCCTGGCAGACCCCGCCATTAGACGGCGGCTGGCTTCCCCAACCCACCCAACCAATGACTGAATTTGCTGACTGCTGCTCAATCTGGTATATTCGCGGTCGCCCTTGCCCAAGAGGATCCATCGACGAAGGAAGAACAGGCTTCCGTAGGTTAATCTTGCCGAGTTTACTCTGAACGTTGTATGTTCCTTCAAAATTTTTGTCGAGAAAAACGTCCGTATTGCCGTCAGTATTCTGTACATTGAGCTGTAAAGGCACAGGTGGAGTCGAGTTTGTGTTGTGGACACGGAGTGCCAAGGGGCCATTGAATGTTCTTACGTCGGCGATAAATGGAAAGGGTGCGTTGCGTGAGAGAGGGTGATGAATGGAGGGGGCCAACAATTCAACCCGTGAGTCAATGGCACTATATGAAGTGCGATCGGTCATGAGCTAGGGGCTCTACTAAGGAGAGTAAAAACATCCTACCCATCACCAGTGTCCAACAACAAGGAAGTAGGAGTTGTCGCCGTCGGAGAGTATTCCAATGTTACATTGGCGTTGATGTCGCTACAACAAATTTCAATTGCATATCATAAAGCAGATGAAAAAGAAATCACCCTTTCACGCTATCTAAAGAGAGGGATGATGTAGCATGATACCGACCGATAATCGAAGCGAAAGAGTTTTTGACTGCGATCTTGGACGCTTGAACAGACTAGAGATATGTATTTTCAGCGTTGAATGCTCGAAAAACTGGCAGCATACCTCTACAACTACATCATAACCGCTGCCTTCGATGACAAAATTTGCAATGATCAAATGGTTCTGCAAATTTCCAAAGTCTTGCGAAAAACCAGACAAGCGTGTAATGAAGTCTTCCACGTGAAGTGACGGCCCTCTGCTAGGAAGTAAGAGTCGAATGTTAACGCTGATATAATCCATATCTTTCAACTCCTTGGATACCTGAGACGCTCCCATCAAAAGATATGCGAGTAGGAAAAATAAAGCTAGCTTACAAAAACGAAAATTCCCCTGTCTTTCCCCGTATCGATGAAACAGGCTTTCAACTCATTAAGAAGATTTCGCGTAGAGGCGTAGCCATCAACTTTGAAGATGGCTTTTGTGGCAGAAGAGTCGGGATTTGAATCAACAGTCAAATGACCACTTGTAAAGCTCGAGTTTTTAGCCAGGTCGGATATGTTTGAGCGGATGATGAACGACCCCGAATAATTGAGAGTATGTTCGACACTTTCATAGGTTTAGTATTCACAAAGACTTATTGTGCCTGAGAGCAACTTACTATGCCATAGAAGATGGGGAGCTGTTCGTGTCTATGCGATCCCATCCACATTTTGCCGAATCGCCAAGAACCCAGTCATTTGGGCTCGAGAGACTGATGGAGGTAGAAGTAGCAGGATTGTTGTCCCAAGAAGGAGGGCTAAAGTTAACGGAGACATCTCGCTCCTTCCGCTCCTTCTATCGTGATAATGGGTCCAGAGGTCACAGCATAGCAATGTTAGGGGAGACGCACCACTACGATGATGGGAACCGCAATGACAACCGATAGGATGACGTATATAATCAAAGCATATAGTATTGCTCGCCAGAGCTTTGTACCGCGATCTTTATGTATGGAAGCCTGAGCTATAAGTTTTTGGCGAGCCTCCGATGTTTCGTAGTCGGGAAGTGGAGATTCTGAGCGGGCGGCTGCTTTATCGGGAAAACGGAGAGTTACGCGGCCAGCATACGCATCTTGAAACTGCTTGGACTGGGACTCTTCAGCATCCAATATGATCATAATGAGATCAACAGCCTTCAGCCAGCGAAAGTGACGACAGCATGAAAGCTGGAGTCAGTGTGAAGAAGCCAAGTTACGAGCTGTGCAGCACTGTGAGACAGTTCTAACGGTTGCTTACATAATGTGCATCAGGTGGACACCGAGTATAAGCATACAATATATAAGATATGGTGGTTTATACATTTCCGAGATCCACTAGAGTTCATGATGTATAGCCCCAGGCCCATTTTCCTTTCCAGATAGTTTGAATACCGATATTAAAGCACGAACCCCGCCGTGTATCCAATCTAATATATATTCCAAACAGTTAATTGTATTGCTTTTGCAAACACGAAGCAGCGCTGAGATCCGTAATTGTGCCCCTTCGAAAGCATCGATGAATGGATCCTGCCCTATATGAGGTGAAGGTCGGGGCTGACAGGTGTTTGTCGGTGCTAGTGTTATGGGCATAAGAAGAAGAGAGTGACGCACTTTATTAGCGTTTTGGCGTGTTTCTGTTTTTGCAAGTAGGTCTTCGGAGTCGGACGGGCTCATCGAAGACCATATATCACGGAACCTGTCAACAGCGTCAAGACTTTCCGCAAAACGATGCAGGGTGTTTATTAGAGCAACGACTTCGGAGCGTTGCAGTAGGTTAGCATTAGAATGGGGGCTACGAAATAGTAGGAAATATGGCTATATGGAAAAGAATCTGAAGCACGTACTCGAGAGCTTTCTCATCTAGTTCAAAAAGCACTTTCATTGCCGTGGCTAGTCCTATGGTCTGAACTTTGCCCCACAAACGGCACTTGCCACATCCTACGCAATCCATGATACGACTAACATTTCGGAAATGTGTTTTAAATTCTTCTTTCAATACCTGCAGGTGTGGGTGAGTGATCTGTAGGCAATTGCTGGCAAAAGGTAGCTTACATTAGCGTTTTCTCCTCGAAAAAGAACGGTCTCATCAAATTTTCCAGCGGATTGTGCAATTTCGACAACTCTGGCTACGCGAGAAAATGTCTCTTGGTCATCTTTATGTGTTCCTGTGGAGCAGTAGTCGTACGCAGCAAGGTATGGTCCCAGGCGAGAAACAGCACGAAGCAAGAGAACCGTATTGAAATATATAAATTGCAAGCGCTCTGGATGGGATGCTACTCTTCCGATGTAGCACTGTAAATTCGGTGCCTAACAAATTCTTAGTTTTATGACTTGTGTTGTTCATAAGGCATACCCAAAGCCCAGTAGTTTGATTAAGATAGTCAAGACATATGTGAGTTGATATTGAAGCGTGTAAACCTGCCATGGCTCAGGAGGTCTGGTACAGTATCAGAATAGTCACAGCTTACCTGAAATAACTTTGTAATAAACTCGTTTTTCCAAACAGTGTTGCTCATGAGCTATTTGGTTGTCACCGACACTGAAAACTTCGGACATGGAGTCTGGAAGAGACACAGGAGCGGAAGATCTTCCGCTCATTAAACTCAACTCTGAGAGACCAAAACAATTTTCATCGTATATTGCACGCCATATTCGATGCGCTTCTGGTCCGGAGTAACCAGTGAAGCGTTCTGGCACAAGTGAGAGGTCGAAATATTCACCCTCTGTGTTTGTGGTAAGTGCAAGACCATCATGAGTAGATGAGGCTAACCAGTGTGATCGTCCAGGAAACAAAAGTCTGAGTCTCGATAGTAGCAGCCGGGTAGTTGATGGCGCTTGATAGGCCATCAGCATAGAGCAAATCAAAACAAGCTATCATGATACCTGTTCCATAGAAGATGATTCTATTTGACTTAGAGCCGCAGACCGCCATTTTTTGGGCACATCACTCTGTGTAGCGGGTCCGTTAATATGGTTCAGGTGCGACTAGTGAATTTATAACCTCATCTACGGTGGTTATCGCACAATCACGGTTGTTGCAAAATCCGTATTCATCCCAGAAAGGACATTCGCGATAAAGATCGACCTATAGTGGATGCGATGAATGAGGAGATATAGGGAGTTGCAGAGAAGTACCTGAAAGAATTTGAAGAATGGTAACCGTACGAGTTCCGACAAGTCACCAAGTAGCTCCCCTTTGACGCGGTCGAGAGTTTCAAAATCGCACATTGTAGTATCTATTGGGCCAGTTGGCTGCACTAATTGAGGTGACCAATATGGTGGGGATGAAAGTTTGCAAACGTACCTTGTAGTTCTGACATTCCGAATGTTCAATTGAGTGACTTTCAAGGACTTCATGAACCCCTTTCCTGATTGAGAGGAGGGAGGACGTTGACACGACCAGTGCCATGATATTCAGCAGTACAATGGTACATGATGCATATCTTGGCTTCATAAGTCGCCTAGGTTTCAATGAACGGACTAACGCAAACAGGAGTGAACGTAGTGTGACTGCAAGCCTTAATTATTAATGTCTAATGAGATATAGGGTCACGTGCCCAAATTCATTTCCACTTGAGTAAATCCTACAGGCTACACTGTATTCGAGTACTTGATAGTACAGGTCTGTGCAGTCCGATTTCAAGAGAACAAGAAGCCTTAGGCATTTTTCGATAGCTACGATATGCTATAAAAAAAAAAGAGTATGTAGTGTACCAGCGTAACTTGTGATACATGGGTATGCCACGTCGAAAGATTCACACGGTCATACAGGAACATATATAGTGCAAGATCTGACTTTGTTCGTCAGAAAACTTTCCACGACATATACCTTCTTATTCATTCTTCGCGTCGGCTAAGGTCGTCGTAACAGGTCTTTTTCTCCGTCAAAGGCTTATCGTTCTTCGGACACCCGTATTCATATTTATCATGGCTATCTCTGCCGCAGAGCTTCAGGTCTGCTTTGATCTAAATTCGCTCTACACTGTACGTTCTAACTTTTCTCTGTAGAAGAGGCACCAGCTCGAAGGGGCACCAGATCCATTTCCCTCCTTGACAGAATCATCGTCTGTGGTCTCTAAACCCCAACCGTCCATTCGTGTCAACGTCGACACTGACTCACAGTCTGCGTTCCCTTCACTTGTGTCGTCCACCTCCACATCCGGTAACACTTCCAAGCCTGTATGGGGCTCCGCGACTGGTCCCCGTATCAAACCTACTGTTGTCAGGACTCCAGTCTTTGCGGACACGTTTACTTTGACCGCAATGGACCTGTCAAGTGTGGGTAAAGACGGGAAACCTGCTACTCCAGGAGAGGTCATGAAACAAGTCATGGCAAAATATAAGGTCAAGCTCGAGGCATCCGCAAATCAGAAGACACGTCAGACCACCTTTCACATCAAAGCCGACACCCAGAAGGAGCTTGACAAAGCGAAACGCAGTCTTTTGGCACTCCTCAGCCCAGTAGTACGTGCGCTTACTCCTGCCAGTTTAGCTAATGCTTACATCCCAGTAGGTTACCCTGATTATCCAGGCGCCTGCCTCTACTATCCCATCTATCATAGGTCCTAAAGGTTAACCCAACTCATTACAGTTCTTCATCCCAACTTAGTGATTCTCAGGTTCTGCCCTCAAGCAAATTCGCGACCAGACTAGTGTCAGAATTGACATTCCGCCACGGGACTCTCTTACTGCTCCCAATGGCAACGCGAATGGTTCTACCTCTGGCAAAGCAACACCTTCATTGGAAGAGGACGAGATAACCGTTCCCGTCACTCTTACTGGTCCTCAACCTCTTGCGTATGAGGCGCAGGCGCTCATAAAACAGATAATCTCTTCTAAGACCTCCAGATCGGTGCAACGCGTTAAAGACATCCCGGCTTATATTCTCCCTTTTGTCCTGGCCAAAAAATCTGTTTTTTCGGCTGCTTCAGAGGGAAGCGAGGTAGTCTTGGCTCCCAATGCTACTACACGAGAGATCACTGTGAGTGGTGATCGTGAGGCGGTTGTCCATGTCGTTCAAACAATTCGAGAGTACGTCAACGCGCTTACCAACGACCTCGTATCTGTCAAGATGAATTTCCCCAAACGCCAACATCGCCTTTTGACTGGCGAAGCATTTGATGAAATTATGGCCAAGAACAACTGCACTGCAATCATATCCGATGACGCCGATCCCAGCGAGGAGGTTACGGTATGGGGACAGAGTGGTGACTTACCTGCAGGTCTGGCTGCAGTCATGGCACGTGCCGACTCTCAATACATCCATGAATTTTTCCTCCCCAAGCCTATTGCGACCTCGAAGCAAATTCTGACCTATATGGTTCACACGCATTACACCAGGACAGTGCATAACACCCATCCTGACGTTTCCATTTTCTTCCCAAGTTCCCCCGCCATCGAGAGAGCTCAGACTCTTAAAATTGATTTGGTTGGTCCGAAAACTTCCGTCGACGCGGCTGTCAGTCAAATTTCGGAGCTTATTGGAAAACTGACCGGTGCTACGAAGTCGGTGACTATTGATTGGCTTGTTCATCGCATAATTATGAGCAAGAATGCGAAAAGGTACATTCAATATGTTTGAATGAATTTGATTACTCATTAGGATTGTATATTATAGGCTGAAACAGCTTCACGATAGCAACAATGTCTTGGTTATCTTCCCCAATGAGTCAGAAGAACAATCTACAGTCGTTTTGGTCTATGACCCCTTGTCTTCTTCGGCATCGGTATCACCTGACGACAAGATGAACTCCCTGGACGATGTCGAAAAAGAGTTGGTGAAACTGGCTAAGGATGCCGCCGACGTCAAAAGCGAAAAAATTCCTGTCGAGACACGCTGGCACGACGCCGTAGTAGGCCAAGGCGGGACTACATTGAATGTGTTAGTCACTCTATCTCTTTTTGAGTTACTTTATCTAAGATTTCTCTGGTAATTGACAGTCTGATTGGTGAAGATAAAGCGCTATCAATCAAAGTCGGTGCTGAAGCTGGCGACCCAACTACTCATGATGTTATTCTTGTCCGCGGCGCAAGTGCAGATGTCGATAGGGCCGTCAAAGAAATCCTCAAGATTGTAGAAAATGCTAAGAACGATGAGATTGTGAATAGTCATGTAAGTGGACTATTTACTAAAGCATCTGCAACCGCCCTGAACTCCTGGATTGCCAGTCTACTGAATTTGACATCGACAAAGAGTATGTAGGGCGTGTTGTCGGTGCACATGGTGCTGGAATCAACAAATTACGTGATCAACTTGGGGTCAAAGTTGATGTTTCCGATGACACTGACGACAGAGAGAAGGAGGGCGGTAAAAAAAGGAAAGCCACTCATCAAAAGTGCAAAGTCAAGGTTAGAGGCGCAGGAAAGCATTGCACGGTTGTGTTGTTAAGTGTTTACAGATTACTGGTCGCCGGGAGAATGTTGAAGAGGCGAAAAGGCGGATTTTAAATCAAGTCGAAAGACTTGTGAGTTCTTGGCTATTTGCATCTTCTGAATGACAATATTCGTATGGTAGGCGGACGAAACTTCTGAAATTCTCAAAATTCCAAGCCAGTTTCACTCTTCTCTAATTGGACAAAGTGGCAAGTACGCTATCCGGCTTGAAGAGAAGTACTCGGTCAAGATTACCTTCCCTCGTCAATCGGCCGAGAATGGTGAAAACAAAACAAGGGAACAGCTGAAGGCGGATGAAGTCCTCATTAAGGGTGGTAAGAAAGGTGTTGCAAGTGCAAAGCAGGAACTTCTTGACGTAGAATCTTCCATCTGTTTGTTTTTGTCTCTGTTGATAAGCATTACTTCCAGGCCGCAGAGTTCGAGAAAGAGTCCAATAATACCCTCAAATTTACTGTACCTAGTCGTGCAATCGCTCGGATCCTGGGTAAAGGAGGGGCGTCGATCAACGAAATCAAGGATGAGACCGATGCACAGATTGACATTCAAAGGACTGACGACGGTGGTTCTACTACCAACATCACCGTTCGCGGAACCAAGAAGGCGATCAACGCAGCTAAGGCAGCAATTCTTGCTATCGCGGACCAGGTAGCTGAAGAGATCTCTGTCACCGTGCCAGTAGAGAGCAGGTTCCACCGCACCCTGATTGGTCCTGGCGGACAAGGGCTCAAGGACCTTGTTACACGCTGTGGAGGCCCTTCGGATATGAAACTTCAAGCAGGACTTATCCGATTGTAAGCATAGTCTTTTAAGCACCAGAAACCAAGTGTTAACTATAAACATAAACTAGTCCCCGTCAAGGCGAACCTTCTGATGAAGTCAAGCTTCGAGGAGAGCCTAAGTTAGTCAATATGCTGAAGACAGAACTTGAGAAAACCGTGACCATCCTTCGAGATCGGGTCGTTCTCGGTGTGGAGATACCTGTTTTCCAACATCGCTCCCTTATAGGTCGGGGTGGACAAAACTTGAACGACTTACAAACCAAAAGAGATGTTCAGATCCAATTCCCTGGTTCTCGATCTTATAACCAGGTCGGTGACGCAGAAAACATCACAGACCTGGCAGGCGTGGACCCAGCGAATCTTGTCAAGGTTTCCGGCTCTCGTGCAGCCTGTGAAGACACTATCGGCGAACTCAAGGTAATCCAAGTTGATGTTCACCTCTTATCATGTGATTGATCCCTTTAGCGTCACGTCAAACCTCCTGCACCTGAAGGAGTTACCGAGACGGTATCTGTACCTCTCAAATACCACTATGCCATTTTACAACAAGGCAACTTCTTGCGTACTCTGCGTTCGCTTGGTGTACAGGTCGACAAATCGCGTCAACCATCCAAATCAGGTGTTCCCTCAAAGCCGGTATTCACCGAGACGCCGTCTGCGCGAATCGACGAAGCCGAGAATGAATCTGTACTCAAGGTCGGGTGGGAAGTCATTCCTAACTATCAAGATGCGGAGGAGGGAGAATCAGTTTGGACGCTCAAAGCCCGTGATCAAGATGGCCTGGAACGTGCAAAATCACTGATTCAGGAGGCCATCGACCATGCAGAAAAAATGTCACATGTTGGCTTCCTTACTTTACCAGATAGATCGGTCTTTCCTAGGATTGTTGGCTCTAAAGGAGCCACTGTCACACGTCTTCGTACCGAGACTGGCGCAGATATTACAGTTAGCAGGGAAGATAGTACCATTGTTATTATTGGTAAGCCTTAAAAGCAAAAAAAAAAAATCTAACGGATATGCTGACAGTTTACACAGGCTCAGAACCTGCTATCCTTGCTGCTAAGGATGCCATCATGAAGGTTGCTTCTAACCCAAGCAGAAATCAACGTCGACAATGGGATTGATGACAATATGTTAATATATTAGACATTTCATGGGTCGTTTAGGAATTAAATATCCTTGAACTTCCTTGCTTGCAAGGGATTTCTGTCTCTCATAATTGCATTGTTTGGCGACCATTGTACCAGTAAGTAAATTGGCAAAGACCGCTAGTCCTCATGACATTGCACCTAGACTTTTGATCTCTGACAATTCACTTTTTACTTGGGATGATGACTTTCTTTCGATCAGTCAGCCATGGCTATCACGCCGGAGTGTGTACTGAAGAACCAAATGTGTGATTAGGGTACTTTTGAGCACAACCAACAGCGCCGATGAACGCAGTCACCATAGATCAAAATCAAACTATGAGCTGTAGCCTACATAAAACATATTCTACACTGCAAGGACGACGACGAGCTGTTCCCGGGATGGGGAGAGGTCGTCGTATCGTTGTCAATCCACCGCCGCTGCCACACCCAGTGCCCTCTGATTATTGTAGCTCCTCCTGCAGCCGCCCTGCCGCCTCTGCTGCGGCGTGGGTTTTTGACATTGTTCCACTGAAACAAGGCACAACGGAAAGACTTGAGGAGCTTGTGGATTGTGTACGTTTATAGGCAAACATGTTGTATTTCGTAAAGGGATTAAGCATTAGCATTGGCTGATCAATGATTAGATCAATCTAGATTATCAGA
>CEMU01565428.1:0-24253 GCA_900068965.1 Calocybe gambosa
GATGACCAGTGAATGTCATGGTCATCTTGAACATACTATCTCTGGTAAGATTGTACCTGACTCAGCGACTCGGTCGATCCACATGTCAGAATGTAGCCAACACTTCAAAAGATAAAATTTCATGGATAAAAACCTGAAGCATAGTTATTTCCATGCCGGTTTCATCCCTTGACGTCTCGTAACATCGGCAATAGTTCTGACACCTATACATCACAGAATAACCTTGGTAATAAGAGTCCCTGTGCGTAACATACGCATCATATGAAAGATGGATGATATGCAAAAGAAGCAGGTCATTGTGCCATGAATGTAAACTGCAGTCCCACCACTTCATCAACCTCCATCATCCCTGCCCCTGTACCTGGCTTTGTACGCCCAAGTTTTTTCAGTCGCTTTGCTTCTTTTTTCAAGTTTCGCCGGCTTAGAGGGTTGCCACGATCCATATGGCTGACCACATGCTGCTCAAGGGGGGCGTTATAGGCGGGGGTGTCCTTTGCTCTACGCTGGCGCTTGGGCTGACGTGTAGTGTACGCGGGTAGCTCACTAGATGTGGGTGTGTAAGCCAAAGATGGGGAATGTGGACGTTTTCGTGAGCCTGACTTCGTCTGTTGCCTAATCATGAGAAAGGTAAGGAGGCTGATACATAGCTTGTTCAAAGGAAGAATTACCCCGCCTCATCCTCGTCCATTGCATGACCCTCCACGGCGTCAAAAAACGCATCTCCATCCTCATCTACAATCGTATCCATTGCAACATCCCTGTTGCCGTCTCCAAAAGCCCCAGCATCCGCGGCACCAAAGAGCCCTTCAATCTCAAACGGCTTCGAAAAAGCAGACAAGATCTGTGCCTGGCCGACGCTCTCAGCACCAGGGGCTATAGTTGGTTGGCTTGACGAACTGGCGTTGGAGAGCACTGTTGAAAGGTAAGAAGTTGCCAGGGGTCTTTTGGACGCAGAACTGTGAATCACATACCAACAGAAGGTACGAGGGACGGGTGGACAGATGGTGGGTCAGTGAAGTAAGGAATCTTTTGATGGTTCCAGTCTTGAAGTACCTGTCGCGCAGCGGAGTTGAGATCTGGTGTTCCACCCTACATAGAAAGTTCAGGGGTACTTCATCGCGATATTGGGCGCCGCAGAGTTACCTTGAGAAGCCTGCCACTAGTCATGGCGAGCATCGTTAGAAATTCAAGGGGAGAACTCCATTCTGGGAGGTTATATATTTTCTGCAACGACGCTGGGTCAGTCCTGCTTAGTATCTCCTCCACTAAACGGCGGTTAGACGATCAAGACAAAAACAGGGAGGCTGGTCAACACACCCACAGCTATGGGGTCATCGACATCTTCCACTCTTACTACATTTCTCAACAGCACGTTAGTCTTTTTCTGGCCTTTTCCGTCAAAGTCATCGTCATCGAAGACCACACCAGGGGAATCGACAATTCGCATTCCACGCTCTAGTTGCACGGACTGCAACTCCTTTGTATGACCTGGTTGTGCGGCAACAGCACACACCTAAGAAGCAAAAATTAAACAATCTATAGTGAGAAAACTTGGTTAACATACTTTACTACGTTTCAGGCTGTTGATGAGGCTGCTCTTGCCGACATTGGGATATCCGACAACCCCAACTGTGACACTGCCAGCCTTTGGCTTATAAGCTTTTAACAGCTTAAGAAGCGATGGTGCAGTCTTTGAGGATATGTTGGTACGTTGGTGCTGTGACGCCGAAGATGAAAGAAAAGGAAGTGTAGGCGTTGTGTGTCGTAGATGTCTAAGCCATGCTTGTGCATTGGGGCGAGGGATGAGATCTAGAATAACCGATTTCCAGTATTGGGAGTCAGAAATAAGCGGGAGTCCCACCTATTTTGTTTAGCACGAAAACTAGCTTTTTCTGCTCCATTTCACGCCGCCGAACTTCCTCCTCGACAAGGCGACTTCTACAACCTTCCGGATCCCGAGCGTCTAGAACGAGAATAATGATATCACTTTGGTCTATTACTTTGTGTAGTGTCTTCAGATAATACTTCCGCATCTGCTCCTTCGTCGTATTGGTGGAGCTTGGGGTCGATGAAGGATCCCCGGCGCCATCCGATGTCGCATCGGCTAGCTGGGCCTGCAACGCAAGAGTTGAAAGTGTAGGTTCAGAGGCCATAGTCTTGTCTGGATCCAGATTTAGGCTTTTGTGTTTCTAGATAGGGTGAGGGAGCGATCTTGGTCTACACTACGAAACGCACACTAGTCACCGTCTGCTTGCCGCGGCTTCGTACTCGTTCTTTTAATTCTGGTAATCGAGGAATTCCAGGATCCTTTTTGAGTTCTGTACGACAGTATCGTTGAGTCCGGTATCGAAAGGACAACCAATCAATGATTCACTGACTGGGCTTGCCCAGAGGTAAAGTGGACTTTTTAGACTCTGAAATTAACGTGAAAAAAGAAAGAGTAAAAACGAATACAAACGTACTTGTTTTCACCATTGTCATAGCAGGTCCTAGCTTATATGTGGGTTTATATAGGTGCGTACCGCACGAGGTATAGCGGGCCAAATTTCAATTGGCAAATTATTGCGTCACGTGGGGAGTTATATTGTGGCCAACTTGCCTGCTACATTGTTAATTAAAAAGATCATTCCAACACTGGATCAAACTACCAAGTAATAAGTATCGGGCCAGTTAACAATCCAGGCGAACAAATTTAGATTTCCCTCTAATCCTCACCAACGGTGTCATAGTAATCTGGACAAGCACGCGTCCTTTCTCCAGGCGATCTCGATTCATGCCCAAGGCTCTGCATTGGACCAGTCGCGTCTCCATACCTGGCAAAAAAAAGCAATATGCCCCTGACAATTATCCGTTGAATGTCTGGTAGTATCCTACAATTGATGGCGTACACCCCATTTCGCCTGTAGATGACGCGTGAAAGATCCTGGTCGAAGCAGGTTCAGGCCCTTTTGGGGACTCGCCACTCCTATATTTCTGTCGCTTTGCTCACAGTTAGTTTATCGGAGGCTAACGTGGCACTACGGTAAATGGTAAACTCCACGCATCACGTTCAATGCATGCCTCACATTCTCAATGTTGTTTGTAACCTCGTATTCTGGCACTTGATAGGACTACTTTGCATCCTTACCCTCATATAGTGTTCTGTTGCGAAGGCTCACAGAAAGCTACTACCGACGCCTAGTGCTTGCAGAAGAGGGCAATGGAGTAACAGATGAATTTTCGACCAAGTAGTCAACCATCCATCTGCTTTTTTTGTGAGATATCACACCGGAGAACTGGAGCGCAAAGCTATCCGGGATCTGCTGGCATGCATCAGATTTGCGAAGTCTGTGATATTCTCTGTTCCACATCAGGTGGTTATCTCACAACTACGGATTCACATCTAGGAGAGCCTGACCTTTCGGAACAACTACTTTTTCCAACATTTAGGCGTAACACTTCGCGTCCACGGTGAATTGAGTTCATCAAATTCAACTTCAACTACCTGCCATCCATTATAGCGGACCGCTAGCTTTCTAACGGGCCGCATCGACCTTTGAGCGCTCCTTCGCCACTCTTTTTGCTCTCTTTTTCGCATTCTGTTCCAATCCCTTCTGTACACCTCATTCGGGGTCAGCACCACAAACAGACAACACTTGAATAGTTCTACACACTGCGAAAATTCCGCAACCGGCCCGCAAGATAACTGTGTTCGACGCCAAGAGTTCGCCGACTTAAATTCGGAAAGACTATTAGGGCCCGCGTTATAAAAGATGCTCTTGCGCTACTCTGGAAGCTTCAGAGAAATCCCAAAATCCTCGAGATGTTCACCTTGACCACAACTTGTCTCTTCTTGCTCACGGGTTCTGCTCTAGCCGCAGTACCCGCACCTGTTGTGACGAAGGCTCCGACTCCCATTGTCCCGAGAGCACTTGTTACAACTTTACCTGCTTCCGCAGTAAGTCTTTTTTGTTAACACACTCCTATACCGGTATTTACTGACACCAACAGGGCTATACCGCACTTCCCACTGCAAGGGTTATCTCAGGTTCCTTCGATGGAAAGATGGTTAAATTTGACAGGAAAGGCAGCAGTATGTAGCTATAGTATAACCGCGGTGATCCCACTTACGATTTTTCTAAGGCGGTGCATGTCAGGAGCAAGATGAAACCGGCGAAGAAGACGCGGTGTTCATCCTCGAACCTGGCGCATCCATCTCAAACGTTATCATAGGGAAAGACCAAGCAGAAGGTTAGGCTGTTATTCCACTTTGCTATACCAGAGCCAATGACAACGTTTCCAATTGACAGGTATTCACTGCCGTGGACCATGCACGGTTAACAATGTCTGGTGGGAAGATGTCTGTGAAGGTGCATATCTCTGACCACCCTGAGCAAAACTCAATCACTGACCTTTACACAGATGCAATCACTGTAGGTCCAGATGCCGTACTACCCATTAAAGCGACTCAAGGCTATTTATCAGATCAAACAAACTGGCTCTGGTGATGTGTCGACTATCAATGGAGGAGGGGCATTCAATGCGGCTGACAAGATTGGTACGTTTTATCCCCAGTCTTGTTAACCATGACTATTATAAACACATCTCTTTCCTAGTCCAACATAACGGTGCTGGAAGGGTTGTGATCAGAGACTTCTTCGCCTCCACCTTTGGTAGGTTTTGTCAGTCCGAAGACACAACGAATACCGACGTCTGTTCTTAGGTAAACTTTACCGCTCATGTGGAAATTGCTCAAAGAGTTACGCACGATCAGTTACTGTTGACAACGTAAACTTTTTACTGCCAAATAACCCCTCAGCGATAACGATCTAGTCTAGGTTTGTCTCAGGGGTGGTTCCGAGGCTGTTGGCATCAACACCAATTTCGGTGACACCGCTACCTTGAGCAACGTTAAGACAAACGGAAAGCCTTCGAACACAAATGTCTGCTGCACGTACAAAGGTGTTGGATCCGGTTCAGAGCCCTCCAAAATCGGATGGTATGTGGGCGTTCACTCCCCATACTAGACCTTAACGACTTTTTTTTTGCAGCGGTGACAGCTATGCTGCTTGCCACTATACCGCGTCTTCTGTTGGAAGCTGCTAAATGGTGTCGGAGATCCATGGTCGAAGGTTCAATTCGTTCTATTGAATAGCTATTATGTAGGCTTGCGGTCATGTATTGGCTACTAAGCCAATTTATTTAACCCCCACTTGCGGGAAAGCCTCCGGAGACTTTGAGACCTGGAAAACACATACCCACGTTTGAATAGAACAAGGTTAATATTGAGAAATTGGACCGCAATTAAAATACCTTTGAGAGCGTTTGGGACCGTCAATTTCAGGAGACGATGCATAGACGTTGGAGCAATTTTTTGGTACGGTTACCTCAATAAATTTCTCACCATTTCATATATGCGCATATCGCACTAGGAGCTAAGCACAGATTTGCTCATGGTATATAACATTAAACATGACTAAATATTTTACTCCCTATTCTTCGATAATTTCTCCATCGTTACTCGATGGCGATTCATCTTCCACAGCCAATCAGGATCTTGTTCATAGAAATAAACTTCTGCTGAGCCTTCATTGGTTTCGCGGAGTCGTTCACGGTCACGCCTCAGCGGATTACCAACCTGAGTGGTATTTTGAGCAGCAGTATTCGTGTTCGCGTCTGACTGAGGTTGTTCGATAATAATGGGCTGTTCAGCGGCAGGAGGCTGTTCGAGAAGGCTGGTTGTGTTGGTGTCATCATGTGAGTTTTCGCGAGATGTCCTTCGTCTTTTATAGCTGCCCGCGCCGACCCGTCCATTGCGACTACCAGATAATCCCAAATCGATTTCGCTCGAGCCGTTGTCGTGAGCATCACGCGAACGCTTTCGTGACGGAGAGATAGAGCTACCTGACTCATGTGGAGATGATTCCCTGTCGTTCTCCAAGAGGGAGCTAGTAACTCTGAAAGGCCGAACCTCGGTGTCGTCTTCGTGGTTCGACGTGATCTTACGATTGGAGCTACCAACTATGGGGGCAGCATAATGCAATGCCTGAGAAGTAAGCAAGTCGTGTTTATTGAAAAAAGGCCTATATTCTCAAGGTTAAGTAACATTGGCTTAAATACGTGTGTCAGGACTCAAGTACTCACGATTCATAAGACCCACCTACGCTCTCACTCTCACTGGGTTGGTTTTGATCAAAGTCCTCATAACCACTAACGCCTTCATCGTCATCTTGGTCGTTGTCGCTTCGGACACTGGCTTGTTCTTGGTCTTCAAAGCCCCACCCAACGTCTGAACCCTCCTCGGCAACTATCGCAGCTTTCTTGATGATATCATCAACTACATCACGACCAGAAATACCCTTCAAATGATTGAGTAGGGTCTCCATCGCCTTCGACTCAGCTTTAAGCTCTAGCTTGGCCTTTATCGCCCCTTCTAGCGCCGCTCTGACACCCCTCTCTGCTTCTTCAAGGCTAATTCTAAGATCTGTGCCATCACGCAGCAGATCTGCGCACATCTTTCTGAATTGCGGGTTCTCGGGCGAGAAAGGTGAACCAGGCAAAGGATCTAGATCAGCCGAAGGGAAGGTAAATTCCGTGCGTGGCTCTGGTGGGAATGTGGGGTGCGAGGGCCCAGCGGTCGAGTCGGCTAGTGGACCTTGCCTTCCAGCAGGGGCAGCGTTGCTGAACTCGTCAACTGGCGTCGGGAAACGCACGATGGTAACACGCTCGAGCTCTATATCGATCGGCTCACGAAAAAGCTCAGGTCTGAAAACATCTGATACTGACGCGGGATCCTCTAACTCTTCTGACGACGGTGTGCTACCTCGAGAGGATAGCTCTGGTACAAGGGGGATGGATCCATTACGCTTTGATGCGTCGGTCTGTGATTCGCCAGTCAGGACGCGTTTCGCAGATAAAGGTTGCTTCGAGTGGGGGTAAATTTGAGTTGTTGCGGTGAGTGCAGGTGTGGTAGAATCAGGTTTCCCCGGGTCGTGATAGTTGGATCTCTCAGATTTACGCTGTGGTTTATCTCTCGGAGAGACGAATCTCACTTTGGCTATGCTTTCGTTACATAAAGAGCTGGCCTCGTTCGAAGGAGACATGACTTGTGGTACAAGGTCAAAGTAGAATAATATTTTTGTTGAGACGCGTCTCCTTTTGTATCTTTTTTGCTGCTGGACCATGAAAAACAATACATGCGTATTCCAAATTTAGACGCTCGACCTTTTGATCGGCTTTGCACGCATCGCTTTTGTTGTTCTAAATATTATTGAATCTGCCAGTAAAATGCCACTAGTGCTGAGGGAAAAAATCAACCGCATGTTGCAGAATTACCCTCGTCGTGTAGCTCCCAAACCATATACTTAACTTAGGCAGCATAAGAGCTTAGAGCGTTAGTAATAATATCATGGAACGTTGACCCCGTGACGCATTCTATTTGTCAATGCTATCGCAACCAAACCTTGAACGCGTAATTTACAACGTTTGACTCTGTACTCATCGTCGTTGACATGTCTGATAACGACCTCACAAAAAACACGTCAGGGGGAAGATCATTAGGGGGAGGAGATGCAGAACCTTTACCGGAATCCTGGACTCGCCCACAACAGGCATCGAGACTCGGCCGAATTGGAGACTGGCCAGGGTACGTTTAAAGCCATTTTTTCATCAGGATCACCTGGGAACTTCATTAAAGAAACAGCGGCGGCCAAAGCAGTCGTGGTGCACCTCGCTTTGGCTCTATTGGCGGAATTCCAGGAGGCGCTGGATCTGCAACAGGTGATGACAGCGACGGCGATGACGATGATGGGGACAAGAGGGAACAATGGTTTGCAGGTGGCGAAAGGAGGTTAGTCTGAGTTGCATGGCATTACTAAAATGCCCTATTTATCTTTTTTTTTGTAGCGGACTATCGATCGAAAACCCTGACCGCCCCTCGGACATTCCTGGTGGAGATATGGTCCGTAGTTTGTTGCGTCGTGCCGCAGAGTTCGCCATTCCTATTCTTCTGGTTTCATGGGGTTGCTGTTCTAAGTCCCATCTATGAACAGAGCGGGTGTGCTACCTGTCGCCGATCGACCCAATGCTTTCTCTGGGGGAGGCCACAGACTTGGCGGTGAGGAGGTTGAGAGTGCTTACGTTCCAGATCCTAATGCAGAAGACGGTATGCTTTCCTTTAGTTCCTGCGGATTGAGAACTGAAGCCACTTTAAGATGACGAGCCCCCCGTAGTTCGGCGTATAACACTTTGGCGGGATGGCTTTACTGTTGAAGATGGCCAACTTTTCCGCTATGACGACCCAAATAATGCGGAGACCATTGCTCAATTAAAGGCTGGGTATGTACCTATCATTGAAACCCTCTGCACTTTTAGCTAATTCTAGTCATCATAGTCACGCTCCGTTTTCCATACTCAACATTCGGGCCGGCCAACGCGTTGATCTGAGCATCAGCAAACGCACAGACGAGAATTATGTTCCTCCACCTGGTGCCAAAGTCTTCTCTGGCACTGGAAACCGCCTCGGTGCACCAGTTCCCAGCATAAGTGGTGCTGGTTCTGCCTCAGGCTCAAATCACATGCCCGGTTCGTTCCCTTCGGCCGCGCCAGCCCCAGCTGTAGAAAGGGACAACGTCACAACACATTTTGAGGTAGATCAGGCGCTGCCGACCACCAGCGTACAAATCCGGCTGGCTGATGGAACTAGGTAACTTGCTGCCTTAGTCTATCATGCTATGAGAACTAATTCATACATGTGTAGAATTGTCTGTAGGATGAACTTGACGCACAAAGTGCGTGATTTACGAAATTTCATTGATGCGTATGTATTGTCCCATAATGTTTTGTAATCATGAATTCACGGATTAACATGCTAGGGCACGACCAGAAAATCGAACACGGCCTTATACTATTGGCACCACATTCCCAAATCGCACTCTGGAAGACTTGGATGCGACCATCGAGGGTGCGGGCCTCGTCAATAGTGTCGTGGTGCAACGATGGTCTTAGACACTGTCGTTTTTATCCCGATGTGGGCTGAAACAATGTATAGTAGACGAAGAGAGACATGTCATGTTCTTACTAAACGCCATACTAGAACGATCGTGTTACTGGCTTCAGCACTCAGTTTGTTTACGGATTCAATTGGACTCACGATCCAATGGCGAAACAGATGTCTGCGCTAGCCACTTCCCTACTTCGACCTGACATCGCGCATGATGCAGGTTGGCTTCACATGCAAAGGATGTCAGTTTGCAGAGCAGGCGCCTTCGGACCAGATTCGGTCTTGTCAGCAAGCCGGACACATACTGAGGATGTTTCTTCAGCATTCTGGAAGCTGTCTGCACGCACAGCGCATCTGTGCTAATTGGTATGCACTAACAAGCGCACCTAGTTCTAAGAGCTGCGGCCCCACCCTGCGGATTTTGCCACTACACATCTTTCAATTAGAGATCTGGGAAAGATCCTCGATACTTCATTGATATCGCGCAACGGCCATATCTCCCAATCCAAGAAAACGTGTTTATTTTTATCCGTTAGGCGCAATTAAACAGTACTAAGTATGTTAAGCCCCGATTTGTTCGTCATAAACAGGCAACTCTGCTATGTCTGTATGAGCAGAACTGCTGTCAGATATGTCCGATGTCTCAATGGATGGCATCGTAGCGAAGCGTATGGGATGAATGTGTGAATAATTATCCGAGTGTTGTCCCGATCGATAAAATACCGCTCGTACTCCGATGAGCACTCGATTCGCAAAAATAGAAGAGAAAGCGACCGATATTGGGACGCCAAACTCGTGCATGACATCCTACAGAAGATATTTAGCCAGTGAGAAGGAAGGAAAAACATCCATGTAGCATACGTCACCCCTGGACCAGATTACCAAATTCAGAAGATAGCTCGAGAAGATGCTAGAGGACGGTTGGTGTTAGGGGTGCCAGTAGCCAAGTAGCTCAGGCTAGAACTCACACAAAGGAATATAGGACCGACTCTCGTGTAAGTCGTTTCATAAGCTTGCTATTGCGGTACTCAAAGGCTTTGACGAGTAGCATTGCCAATAGAACTGTCTCGATTCCGAGCTGAATTCCATACCAGTACGATGTGTAATGTTTGCCATGTTGTGGATCCTCCCCCGTGGTACATATATTTACTCCAGGTGCGGGCGCATTTGTAGCTTTGTTTGTTACAAGTAAGGTTGCGCACCTACGGACAAAATGTGTGGGATAACTTGCCAACTCTTTTTACCCGATCCCCTGGCCGAACAAAACCAATCAACACGCTCGTGCAAATTTGTGCCGAGTCCACGATAACCTGATTACTAGTTAGTATTGGCACACACAGTAAAAAAAATCCAGCTTGCAAAAAATATAAGTATTTTGCGTTTACTCCCATACATTGCGTAAATCCTTAGCTGCAAAATTACTCCAGTGGAGTAGATATAGTTATATGATGATCGGACAAGAGTAACGCACTGTGAGTAAATAAGACTAGTATAATACATCCTGCAGCCTGCGGGAAGAAAAATGTTGTACCTAAAGCTGAACTTACCAGACAGTGAGGAAGCAAAATGTCTTTACTTACATCTGCGGTATAGATTTGCATGGCTTTCAGTACATGCTAGTAGTCCCAAGCGAGGGTACCCACAGCTAAAACATCAAGTCAGCCAGCCAGCACTTTTGGAAGTAAAAGACGCCGAGACAGTTACGTTTTGAGACGGTTTAGTTTGCAGGAATACTTCTTATCTTAGCGTAGACCCCCGGTAAAGAGTTACAAACATACTAGTGGCTGATGACCTGCCGAATTGGTTATGGAAGGGACTTCGGGCGGACTAGGCGTACTTACACGCTATGAACTATCGTTAGATACCTAGTCTGAATGTTTGAAAGTATGATGAGAGCCTCAAGGATAGAGATGCGTGTCTACTCGCCAACAAGAATAGGCATTTGGCTAAAGTCCATCTTTGTTTCTATGAATGAACGACGTAAGTTCTGGAAGAAAGCGGCTGAGCTCAGCTCGTACCCAGAATAATTCTATCTATGCTAGGATAAGCAGATCGAACAAAGGTGGAAGTCTACGCACCTCGGAATCATACTGGAGAACTTTCAATCAGGACACATTAATTTATGTAGGGATCCATGCGACAAGGCAAGAAGCGTACAATGTTCATACAGCACGAGTGTGGCTGCCCCCACTAGTTACAAGCACACATTCAATGAAAGAGTCATGACAATTTTGCGGTTCGCTGAGCATAACTCACCATGTGAACACCGAACGAGCACCGCTTGCATCCCAATAGCAAGCATGATGTAAGTGGATAAGATGGGGTACGACGCGATCTGGTCTAGCTAGTCTTAAACGTTTGATATAGATCTATGGTAAGTCTATTGTCAAAAATCCATAATAGGAAGAAAATGACATGGCAACTCGTGGTCTTGGGCGCTGTCATTTGCGCACATTCGGCGGACGAAATTCTAACTCAAGTCCGGCGTTGTGCAATAGCGCATGGGATCGTCCGGCTCTCATAAGAGCACTCCTAAATGACTCTGGGTGAGGGTTGGGTAAGGGTAGTAAGCTTTCAGGAGGGATTGTCGTAATCGGCGATGATACATATACAGGCTTGCTATTCCGAGTGGACTCGGAGATCTTTTCTGATACCATGCGGAGGGAGATCGTCAGTTTGAGTCCAGACAGATCCAATAGTTCCTGAAACTCTTATACAGTCAGGTTGCCAGGCCGAGTGGAGACCATGAGGACAGATGGCAGGCAGTTGTCAATCATAGGATAGATTGGGCTCCGTATTCATATGATCACAGGCTTGACGGAAAGTTAACCCCGACGTCGCTAGAATGTGAGCTATCCTTCAAACAGCTAGTGACAGAATCATATTCTTCAGATGAGTACCAAAACTTTACCGTGAAAGGAAGATATCAAGTGTTGCTTTGCAGCACAAAAGCGCCCAATAATCTCTCAAAGATAGCCCTCTGTTCCTTCTCTTCTCTATCGTATGCCTCTTTCTCAGTCATCTCTCTTTCTTGTAGCAATTCCGCTCCCCAAGCCTCCAGCTCTGCAGTCCGCCTTCGTTCATCCTCAAAACATTCATCTTGCAGCTGCCGCATCTTGTCATGAAATCGTGTGGCCCTGGTCCTCTCAGCGTCCTTAAATCGCCTATCTCTGTCACTTTCGCTGCGCTGAAAGTCCCTTGCGCGATTATCTTCTGCCGTTTGGAAACGCGTCTCCCGGAGCTGCTGCGCCCGCCTGTACTTTGCATTGCGCTCTTCATGCTCTCTCTCAAATGAAGCTCTGCGATCACGTTGTGACTTTCGAAATGCGTTGTTGCGTTTCATTTCGTTCGCGGTGAATGTGTTGCGTCGGATCTGGGTGTTCCTATCGAACATCTCTTGCATCCTATTTTGGGACCTCTCAAAGGCAAGCTGGTGCCTCCTTTGGATTGTCTGGAACTTATATTTTTGCCGTGTTTCTTGGGCAGTGACGATATCAGGGACTGGAAGTGAATCCTGCACGTTGGCACCACGGAACAATGCAGCACCAGCCTGCTTTGTGGTCAATATATTGTCTAAAACAGCAAAAATGAAAGTACTCACGAAACCAGTCACCGGTGATGCTGCATCGATATCCGGGGGGTGGCGTCGAGGACTATAACTACGACTACGACTGCGGCTGCGATGCCATCTGCGATCTTCAACGATCACAGTAGGGTAATGTTCCGCCGCTGGTGGTACTTCGGGTCGCGGCCTCGCACTGTTCCAGTCATCTAGTTGCAGCACTGGGGGTGAGGAAGGTTCAAGAGGTGCCGTTGCTACGGCGAGTACAGCTTCACGATGCCTCTGGGCGTCTATAAACCGACTAGCCCGCTGTGCTCGAGCCATCCTAAATTGCGCAATTTGCCTCAAGTTGAGTAAATTGATCGTATGTTTCAAATTGAGCACGACGCTCTTTTCATGATCCCTTTCTGTTTCGAGCTGCTTCTCTATTTGCAGTACGAAAAGATCAAATGCATTGGACTGCCGCTCCTGCGCAATATTGAAGGCTCCGTCTCGCTGAGTGTCTCGTCCTGTCCGCGCTCGTTCACGGCCGTCGAAATAGTTCCTCTGGAATTCGAAAAGCTCACGAGCTTTGTCCACATACACTTGACCTTTCCTTCCAAATAATTCGGACCTCTGGCTTTCCCTTACTTCTCGCTGGTCCTCCGCAGCTCGGAACCGGCTTTCGTGCTTCTTCTCTTTTTCCAAAAAAGTCTCGAAGCGCTTTGCTTCATTCCCAGCAAAACGTTGTTCAAAGGAGCCCTGGATCTCCTGCGATAATATATCATCTTTATGTTCGGAATCGCTTGAAGATGAAGACTTCTGAATGTCAATCGGTTGGGGAGGAATTTGAGGTTGGACAGTTATCCTAACAGGTGATATCGATCTTGATCGTGATCGCGAGTAATATGTTCGTGGACGACGTGGTGAGATTGGGCGACGTGGTGAGATTGTGCGAGACCTTCGTGAAACGCTGCGCGTGATTTCGCGTACTTGGAAGGCGGTGTTGATGTAAGTGGACGCGGTTGGTGTCGTAGGCTTTGGATATTGAAGGTTTCCGTCGTGTAAGGTTTCGCTGGTCACCGATGAGCTCGCCCCGCCGTTTTTCTTACCGTATAGATATGGAAGATGATTTTTTGAATATGAATGTAAGCTTACTAATTTCCGGACGATATCGTCCCTCCGATCCTCTTGAATGACGAAGGATGTTTCTTGGGCCCCCAACAATTTCTTGAACTGATCAGTTAAAGCGGTGTCGATTCCAAGGCATATATCTTTTCTGGTTTGACGGCCCTGTTCGAACAAGGCTACTCGAGCAGCAGCATACCAGTCCGAGCGCTTGCGGTAAGCGTCTTGCTCTCTTTCATACACCGCTGCACGGCTGGTTTGTCCTTCGAGGAAGGCTACCTGACGACCAGTTTCGTTATTTTGAAAGACATCCTCCTGTCGTGCATCCGCTTCAAAGAACGATTGCTCCCAGTGCTGATGATCTGTGCGAAAGTTTTCGTCCAACCGGGTCATTAACTGGTCAAACCCTTCCTCTCGAGCCTGCTCTCCTTCAGCCTGAGCTTTCTCTTCTTCCAAAAACTGCTGCCAGAATTCGTGCTGCGTAGTTTGAAACGCATCTTCGCGTCGTCCTTCGGACAGTAAATAAGCGGCCTCATTCTCGTTGGATGGTTTTGAACCCGGCCTTTGGCGCCTAAGCGCAAGAAAGAGCCTGGAAAGTATTAAATTTGTCCTGCAGACATTCAGAGAATCGTTGGACGGACCTTGACATTCACTACTATGACATTCAATCGTTTTTGGAATAAGCATGGTGATACATTTTTATTTAACTTTGGGCGCCTATCATATGCTTATGTCATGTTTTGAGGAGTTGGCTTATTCCCATGGGGTAAAGTCATTCATTGTCTTTAAATTAATCATCTACTGTATATATCGCAAGCAGTTGTAGCAGTCAAAATCAGGAGATTACAAAAGCTCAATATGCTAGGTACCGATTTGTTCGTCAAATGCAGTCAGATCATGACCAGGGGTGTCCGTTCCCTGCAATGATGCTATGGCGGCAAAGTGAATAGGAGGAAGGTGTGAATATCTTTCCGACTGTTCCCCCAATCGGTAATGCACCACTCGTACTCCGATAAGTACCCGGTTTGCAAAGATAGAAGAAAGAGCAGCTGATAAAGAGACACCCAATTGATGGAGAACAGCCTAGGAAAGTGTTAGTGGCCAGGAATAGAGGAGTTCTCTTTGATATACACTGCTCTTGGCCCAAACTATTAGGTTCAGGAGATATATCCAAAAGATCCTAATAGGTACGCGTCAATCTTGCAACGCTACACGACAAAAACGAAAGAGGTGGACTGACATGGAAAAATATAGCAACGAATCTCTGGTGAGAAGTTTCATGAGCGTGCTGTTGCGATACTCCCAAGCTTTGAAGAAAACCAGTGCCAGAAGGATGACATCAATCACAAGAAGGATTCCGAACCAAAATGCGGTATAATGGCCGTATCGCGGTTCCTCCACTGTAGCGCATATGTTCACTCCAGGTACGGGCATATTTGTAGCTGCATAGTAGAAAGTAAAGTTGTGTAAAAGGTCAAAATATTCAATACTACTCACAGGATCGAGCTATGTAATCATTTGGTCGAGTAATTCCGATTATACTTGTGACTAGCTGTGCTAGACTTAAGATAGCCTATGTACAAATGATTAGAGCAAGTTGATGGGCAAGGATCCTACTTGCAAAAGATACGAGTAGCTTCTGGGGCCTCCCGTACATTGCGTAAATCCTTAGCTGCAAGATCACTTGAGGTGGAGCATGATTATCGTAACACTATGAATGGACAACAGCGCACGATAAGTCAATGTCGACGAGACGGTCATCCCTACACCTTGCCAGTAAAAGAATCTCGTACCTGGAATTGGGTCAGCGAGGATTACAGATATGCATGAATTGAGACGTACATCTAAACATGAACCAAGTAAGCCATGTGTCTCGTTTAGTACTGGAAGTGCCAAATGAGGATACCTACAGCTACAGTAGAGCATTTTTTTAAAGTCAGTGAACCGAACTGAAGGGGAAGAAGACAGCTACTTGTTGAGAGGGTTTGGATTGTGACATCACTTCTTTCTTCAGCAAGAGTTTTCGAGAGTTTAAAGAAAGCCAACACACCAGCAGCCGATGATCTGCGCCGCCCGCTTGAAATGAGGAGGAAAAAAGACAAGTTCTGTCTGATACTCACAGACTAAGAGCCATTGTAAAGTATCTAGTCTGTCGACAGCTTCGTCGTAAGATGCTCCAACAGGGTAGGAAGAACTTTTACTTGCCATCAGGAACAAGCATTTAGCCAACGTCCACCTTTGGTTCTACAGAAATGGTCGGTCCTAGTTGAAAAGTGCACAGTGAGGCTAATACCGACCCAGAAGAACTCCACCTAGTGGCATGGTAAGCAATTAGGGTAGTGAAGAAAGAAGTACACACCTCGGCATCATATTGAATGGCTTTGCGAATAGTAGTAATCACCGAGATGTATCGAGGCTGATGGAGCATAGCATACCATATTCATACATGACAAGCACCGCCGATCCAACTATCAGGATCATATATTGAATGATCGGTGTAAACGTGAGGGATCAACTTACGATATGTGTAGCGAACTAACATCGCCTGCATGTGCTCAACAGCGACCATGGTTGAGAGACAGGAGAGTTCGGAATGGGTAGGGGAACTGTAGGGGAACGAGAAAATACCATACGGTCATTATAATCGAAAATAAGTCTTGGAGACACAAATGATATGAATCTGACAGGATAACCATCGGGGTAATAAGTAGTTCTTCCTAACTGCACCTTGGAAACCCATTTCGCAATACACGGGCGGGAACTTCAAACACGAAGTGGCCACCTCCATAAGTACATAGTGGCTGTGGGGCTCCCGGGTACAGCGTCAGTAAGGAGCGTACATGGTTGGCGCTCTTGTCCGCAGATAGTCAAGCATACAAGCCATCACAATAGGTTTCAGCTTCTTGACGCGACGCGTCGAAGTTGATGCAGCAGTATTAGCAAATTACGTCAAAAAGGCTATATATGTACTACCGGTGAAAACTTAGCAAGCAAAATATAAGGCTATGTACTTGTGAATAGTGGTATGGTTGTAAGTTTTGATCTAAGAGTCTAGTTTCCGGGTAAAAGATGCTGTGGCTAATCAAATCGATCTCGGACGCGAGGGCGCTTTTTATCGGTGCCGTTACCGTTGACAGTACCGTTCGTAGCGACGGACGCGAAGTACTCTAAGGAGCCCTTGGGATCGGGCTTCATTGTCCTGGCTCCTTCAGTCCAATTGGCAGGGCAAACTTCGCCATGCTCATCCTGATTCAAAGAAGCTTGAGACTGTTACGGGGGGCTATACAAATCAAACAACATACAGTATGTTGGAATGCTTTTATGAGGCGGATAGTTTCGTCGACAGAACGACCGACGGGTAAATCGTTGACAGTGATTTGCCTTGATAGAATTACGGATCAACATCTTACGAAAGGTGGATGAAGATGCACAGCATCACAAACCTGAGAACGCCCTTCGGGTCGACCAAAAATAGTCCCCGGAGTGCAATGCCCTCGTCCTCCAGTAGGACTCCATATTCACGTGAGATATGCATGCTTCTGTCGGCCACCAGGGGTATCTTGAGGTCAGGTCCGAGTCCGCCTTCCTTCCGAGGTTGTGTGGCCCACGCGAAATGGGAGAACTTGGAGTCAGTTGAGATAGCTTTGATATCCCCATTAAGAAATTGTCAAACGTTCCATAGAACAGCACTCACCTAACACATTGGTATTTATTGCCTTGAACTGAGAGTGTGCGTCGTTGAAGGCAAGTATTTCACTGGTAGATAAATATTTAGAATTTGCTCAGTGAGAAAGTATGGAGAGTCTGACGTTGGGCAAACAAAAGTGAAGTCCCTAGGGAACAGGTCAGTGTGCTATCTCAAAAGTTGATAGGAAGGGGTTACATTGGGTAAAACAATAAGACTACCCTGCGAACATCAGAATTGAAGTAGCCGTTCGCGTCATACAATGAGGTGTTTACCATTGACCAAAGTAATCAGATAGCGAGATATCTTTGAAAAGACCATCCAATACGGCCGTGGACGTGAAGCCGGGAGCAGGACGTTGAACTAGAGCTACCATATTGAGGCCGTGAAGAGACAGAGTTTTTAGTGTAAAATTTTCTCTCGGATTTTATTTGATGGGGTCGCGTTCTTTGTAGATGTTTGTTACAGGCATTCCTGTTCCCAAGTATAGGCTTCCATAGGCGCTGTGAACCGGCCGGCAGAGAAAGTACAGTTATACTAGCCGTCAGCGTGGTCACGATGCTCTGCAATCCGCTCAGGACGGTGCTATCATCATGATCTAGGCCCTTCAGAGCATTGAGCTCAGCCGGCGATTCATACGTCATTTTTCAACGAGTTCCTATATAGGGATGGTCATTGATGCGGCGGTAAGCCATCTCCCCCCCACTCCCAGTCGAGCCATGCATGCTTGAACATGGTTCCGGGAACCTTACTCATTGCACTTAACGACAAGCACGACTTCTGTGTCTATACCTATCAACTCGTTACTCGTTACAACTTTACAATTGATGATTCTCAACTTAAGCTGACCGATGACGGCAAGTATCCCTAGTCAAAAATTCTCTTTTTGCTGATAGTTTGAGCAGGGCACTTATGGCGATATTCCCTACTACGTCCCCCAGTTTATCTGGAAGTTTTGGCTGTCATCAACGTGAGTCATCAACAGTGCTTATCAACGTCCCCTTAAGCTTCATTTGTTCAGCGGTCCCAACGATCTCGCTTCTGATTCCCGTTTACACATCTATGATGTTTATGAGAACCAGTTGAATGAGACTCAGGTTCCCTCCACATCAACACGTCCAATATTCCGTGATTTTGAGACCAGCCCTTCGACGCGTCTTCTTGTACAAACAGCAGAACAAGCCTTCTCTGCCCTCGAGGCTGAGGCTGAAGAAACCTTAAACGAAATTATTCCACGAACTTATCTCACCCAGTCAACACCATTCAAGTTTGACAGATACCGCCTTGCAAACCTTCGCAGATACTTCGCCTTCTTACGCTTCCGTAATAGTTTCAAGTACCGCGAGATATTATTGGGGCTCGAAGAACCTGCTGCCGAAGGCCGCGTTCTACCTGTATATCTTCCAGCCTTTGTCGAACACCACCGACGCTTCGTTCTTAGAGGCATCGTCGCATTCCTACAGAACACCCCACAGGTAGATTCCACTCCAGACCCCCGGGATCGACCATGGCCGCACCTGAAAGTAGCACTTTTAGACAGTTTTCGCGCTGCCATGAATGCATACTGCTGGAGATTATGCGATGCCGAAATTTGCCTTGGAGTTGCAACAGATGAACAAAAATACATCAGAAGTGATTCTTGTTTTGGCAGTGTGGATGAAGGGCCTGAAGAGCAATCGTAAGTCTAGCTTTATATCTGAAATACGACTAAACTAATGAACGACCCAGTCCGTATTCAGATGCGTTCTTTCCCATCTCACCTACGATTGCCGTCTATATAATTGGAAACCCACCCGAAGTCTCGCCAACTTCACCCAATGGGCTGAGCTCCATTATCGAAATTGGGATCGAAGGCGCTGTCGATGTTCATCTCCGAAATTCTGCCATTCTCCATACCCATCCAAGACACCTCTATTTTTCTTCGCTGCAATCCATGGCACTCTCAGTTTCTTCATACGATGGACTTTACCACGGGGACCAAGGAATCAAAGACTACAGCCGCCTCAAGCAGCGCTGTCGCCAGAAGTTTTTGGAAAAAACCGTTACGAAGACTCTTGTACTTAAGAGTACAGTCATTCTGACTGACCTTACAGACGAAATCGTGCAGGTCGGGTCTTGTGCGGTTGGGTATGGCGCATTTTCGGATGTGTGGAAAGCACTATGGAACGATCCAGTCGAGAAACGTCCACGGACTGTACGATTTCCTTACACTCGACTGAGGCTAGATCTTTCTACTTTTGCTTCAGGTTGCTCTGAAAGTTCTGCGTCAGATCATGATCCAAAACGTGAAGGAACGACTGATGAAGGTGATTACAAGTTAATTACCTACCCAGCCCTCCTGCTCACTCACTTTGTTATGCAGCGCCTCCAAGCAGAAGTCGTCGCTTGGTACAATCTATGTCACCGCAACGTCAGCCAGCTTTACGGGATTGTTCAGTTCCAGAACAGCATTGGCATGGTATCGCCTTGGTGCGAGAATGGAACCATATGTGAATTTTTGAAGGGGAACACTACCGCTAACCGTTTGAGTCTGGTACGAAGCTTGACCTCCACGAAATGATTTATACTGATTAAAATCATCACAGATGATCGGCATTGCGTCTGGGGTAGCATATCTGCACTCGGTCACTCCTCTAGTCATCCATGGCGACCTGAAAGGGGTGCGATGCTGTCTCCCTTCCATATTCGCTAGACTCAATAAAAATGAACTCTTAGGGAAATATTCTCATTGATGAACATGGATGCCCAATCATTACAGATTTTGGGCTATCCAAAGTTATCGAGGACATTTCGGATTCTATCAACATGAAGTCTTCTTTTTTTGCTGGATCTACAAGATGGATGGCTCCAGAGCTCATTTTGGCCCTTATCGAGGACGACGGACGGATGCCGCCCATCACAACACATAGCGATGTCTATGCCTTTGCATCCGTTTGCCTGGAGGTCAACTTTCCCAATTTGTTCCCATGAGCTTTGAGCTAAATTCCTGCTTTTTGGCGTCTTAGGTCGCCACTGGAGAACTTCCATATCCAGCACGTTCAAACGATCACGCCGTTACAGTTGACATCTTACGAGGGGTGAAGCCCTCAAGAGGTGCACACTGTCACATTCCGTTTAAGGACGAGGAAGCTTTCTGGCATATTTTAGACAGATGTTGGAGTGAAGGACCCTTCCTTCGGCCTAACATGACGGATCTCGTTGGATTGTTGGAAACATTGACTCTCCGTTCATGATTCAGACTCCCTCTCCGGTTCCGCCGACGACGCAAACGGACACACCTTTTTCTTTGATCTATAGGTAAGATAACCTTCTCGTGTATGTTTGTTTACTCCCACTTGTATCAGTTACCCTATGTACGTCGTTCATGTACCCCAGCTACGACGGTCTACAGACCCAAACCAGAGGAATTTTGTGGGCTGGCACTGCGGCAAGCCTAGTCTAAATCGGAAAAGTCAAAAAGCTGTGGTGTATCATCCTGCCGCCACCCACGCCACCATACTTGGTGATTGGGGCCTGTCTGCACAGTGCCATGTGAGCAACGCCGGCCCCACAGACGATGGCACAATGTGATTGTACCTCGGCGTTCATTATGCGAGAGCAGTTAGAACGGTCCGGGCAGAGCAAATCGCCGTTGGAGCTGATGGTCCAAGACCGCTGTTCACTGTGATATAGTGGTTGGGGTCAGATAGCTGTGGGCTTTCCTCGTGGAGGTGGATTCCAGAAATGGATTTCGGAAGTCGCTCATGGCGAGAACAAATTCTAATTGAAACATGCTATGGGTTATATTATATTGGACAGTGTTCCCAGATACTATAAGGTGGTCAAAGATACAGTCATTAAGATTGATCAACAAGATCATTACAGTACCTAATAAACAGTGTTTCGAGATCGACTACAACACATTTGTACATTAGCCATTTCATATGCTTGACGTTTTATCTCTCTGCCCAAACCAACTTGAAGTGTTATAGAGAAATCGTAGTCATTGACTCACAGAACCAAGACCACTCTCTGGACGAGTCTCTGGGAAGAAGTGATGGCTATAAGTGGCTATCGGAGAGAGGGACTCGTCCAACTCGGCCACAACTTCCCCCTCCGCGTCTATATCATCACCCTCCCCCTCTTCCGCTATTTGAGTGCTGTTTACCACTGTGTTTGTGAGAACTGAAGCTCATGAGCAATCGGTCGCGGATTGTGGTAGGGATGTAGGTACCGCGTGTCGAAGGACCGCTTTCAGCAGCACCTATAATTTTTTTTCTCAAGTTGACATCTGAAGGACGGGGTATTTTATATGACCTACCCTCTTCTGTTGTGGCGTGTGTCTCGGCCTCAACTTCTTCATAGACCATTTCGTTTTCTAACATGATATTCAGGTTAGATTTCTACCAGGAACGCGAACGAGTTATTGATTACCTTTGTTCGAGCTAGCAAGAGACGACTCCGGGCGAGGCATTAGGTCGTCATCTTCGGGGAGGTATACTTCCGGGTCGTCCTCGCCTTCGCCATCAATATCATCGTCTTCAATATCTTCCTCTGTAACTTTTCCTTTCCACTTTGGCAAATATACCGCGGGAAGCACCACCACACCATCAAAGACTTCATGACGCGGAGAGGCAGACGCCGAAAGTGAGCGGGTTGTGTTCGCCTTAGGGGTGGACTTGAGAGCAGTTTTCAGTGGACGTCCTGGGCGGCGGGGCGGAACGCCATCCTTCTTGGAAGTTTTTGAACGGAAGGAGCGTATTGGAGGATCAGATACCCTAACCCGCTTGTGCCTCGTGTTATAGTTGGAGACAATAGCCCCTTGCTTGCGTTTTGAGGGTGTTGTGGACGGTGAAGGGTTTGTCTGTCGTTTCGTAGGGGTATTCTGGGTGGAATCAGCCTCCAGCACCCTCTCAACTTCAAAAACGCGAGTCAGTGTGATAGAAAAGTTTTGCGCTAAAAACGAACGTACGTCCTTGATCTGAGACTTTCTCCAAAAAGCCAATCATAGCATCTCTCTTGGTATACTTTGGATATCCAAGATCTCTGCATAACGTCCGTAAGGTCTCCGCTTTCAATAAATCCCAAGGAAACATGGGTGGCCTCGGTTTCGTATGGGAGTTAGAAGTCAAGGTAAGCCGAAATCCGAAAGTCAAGCTAGTCAATTTTGCAATTTTGATACCATCAGCGAAAACTTTTTTAGAAAATTAAACGCCCCTTGTTAATCCACAGGTAAGAGGGATCGTAATATCGCCTTATGGATGGTAAAGTTCTCAGATTCAAGTGAAATGCTGGCAGGCTGATGACTTCGCACCAAACGAGAACTAAGAACGTTGTAGTATCCAGATTTATGTATAATATATATAAACGGTGAGCTAGCAAATGAATCTCGTAACCTAAGGGTATCGGCTCTAGTAATCCAAACCACAGGAATGTATGTATTATGGCGCTCCGCCACGTCTATTATCTTGCTTCATCCGCAGCCCTAGCCCGGTCACGATCACCTCCTTGTGTTCCAGGGATCGTAAATGCTGCAGTAACAGGACTCCATCCGTCTTCCGCTGTACGTCCTTCGCCTCTAATCAAGCTGGCAATGCTTGCCGTATGTCGATGGGACTTCTTTGCCTGTCCATTATGCGCCTTGCCGCCGCCACCAGCGACACCCTGCTTTCCAACAGTTGCCGCCGCCGTGGCATCTGGGTTTGGTGATCTATACGTGATGTCCACCTCTTCGTCCTCCGAACTAGGTTCGCTCAAATCAAAAGCCTCAGCGTCAAAGGCCGTTCGACTGGTTGGGTTTTCCAGATCATAGATCTCGTATTTCGATCTTTGGGATTGGCTAGACAAATTAGGAGGCAGAGCGAGCGCTGCCTCGCCTCGAAAATCATCGGGGAGGAAGAGATAGAAGAAGGCGATGGCGAGGCAAGCACCGCCTACAACATCGATCAGATAATGATGGGTGAGGTACATCGTGGCCCAGTAGAGTATACCAGCGTATATCCAGACGTAGCGGGTAGTTTGTGGGAAGAAATGAGATAGGAATAGCGCTTCGATGGTTGCGCATGCTGCGTGTAAAGAAGGGAAGGCGCCAAAGACAACAGGGGCATTGGAGAACCCAATAGTGTACGTCTGGGAATGTAGAAGGGCATCAATCCGAGCTAATCCTCCTGGAGAACCTTTCATAGTATAGTTTGCAGGTGTGAGTCCATGAATGATCTCGTACCAAGGAGCGGAGCAAGGGAAAAATATTTGGATGACTACTCCGCAAAAATTGAGATATCCAAAGGTACGAGCCCAAAGGTGTAAGGTTTCCTTGGTACGAAATAGCCAGAGAAAGGCGGCGACGAAAAAAGGGATGATGAAGTGGCCTACACCATACGGCAGCCAGGCCACGATGTCGAGGATAGGATGAGTGAACCGTGTCAGGATATCAGAGATGTTGGCTCCGTAGAGAACTGATTCGAGGGTTGGTAGGAGCGATACTGATATATCAGGTCGCCATGATGTTGGGATGAATCGCGATGAATAGTAGGTTATTACCCACATGAGGACCGGGGACGCTGGGAGGAAAAATTGAGACGTGAAAGGGACGAGGAGTGCTGATATCCATAGTGCTGGTATTGCGAGTTTGATAGGAAATCCAGGTTCCTTCATGAGGATTAGCCAGAATGCAGCATTGGCTACATGTAGTATGTAAACGCTGTCCGAAAAAATGAAATGGTGTTTCCGCAGCTTGTTTAGCGTCCGACTTGGAGACAAAGACTTGTCCAAACGATTTACAGCTGCCAGGAAAGCTTGAGCAACGCGATGCGCTGCTCGAGCAAGCAAATTTCTAGGGCCAACGGTAGACATGGAGGCTGTAAAATGTGGGGCTAAGTACAGCTAAGTACTCGATGAAAGTCTGAAGTTTGACTATGACTAATCAATCGTGAGAAAGAAT
>CEMU01565568.1:0-11255 GCA_900068965.1 Calocybe gambosa
TCATCCTCCTATTATTTCAGATCAATCAGGCCCAGACTCTGACAAACCACACATGATCATCCAAGATCGTCGCATGTCCGTTCCAGACGCCTTGACACACTCCTCCTCCTCCTCATCACGGAACTTACGCTCTCGCTCAAAACCTCCATCCCGTACAAACACAAATACAGAGTCAGAGACACCTCTTCCGCCCTCTCCACCAATTAATGACGATCCCGCCAACGCCCCCTCTCCATCCGGCTCTACCAGACACCAAAAGGACTCTACCACTCCCTACTCACGCTCCCCTGAACTTCGCGTGTCACACAAACTCGCAGAAAGGAAACGCCGAAAGGAAATGAAGGATCTCTTTGACGAACTCCGTGATCAACTTCCCGCTGACCGTGGCATGAAAGCTAGCAAGTGGGAGATTCTAAGTAAAGGTATATATACATATATATCACTAATCACTCATCATCAATTTACCAAAGTAACCCTTCCCTTAGCCATTGATTTTGTTGCCCAACTTAAACAAAGCCACCAGGATATGGCAAGGGAGATGGAGATGCTCAGACACGAGCTGGAATTGACGCGACAAGCAATACCGTTTGGTTCCACTGGCCCTCCTTCACACGTTGTCTACAGCCAAAATCCCGTCTCTCCTCAGTTTCCTCCACCTCCAGGCCCAATTCAACACCCCCATCCTGCGCCCATATCAAAGCTTCCCGCTTCCCTCTCACATAGTCCTCTCTCGCGCCCTCCATCATCACAAAACCTAGCCACACCTGGCCCTGGCCATCACTCACTGTCCCAAAATGGGAATATCGTTAGAACGGAGCCATCTCCGACATGATCAAAAAGGTTGGGTGTTGTGTGTGCGTTTTATATAAATGATCCTTTACCTGTGGGACACAAAAGAGTTCGGTATCAGCTTCATTGGACTCTTTGGCTTATTATACATTGTAAATAAAATCTGCATCTCTTTTTTGCAAGAAATTGTTTATATCAAAGTAACATCAACAACGCCAAATTGCGGCTTTTGACCAAGACCCCTCACCATCGTCTTCAATAAACCTGTGCTTTACATACATTCTATACTGCTTGTACGTCAGACAGAATCTTTGGCTATATCGTGTTTGCTAACACTAGCAAAGCTCTAATTGCACGTTGCCACTCAACCACCCAACAATGGCTCCCAAGCCCTCAATGGCACTACTCTTTCACCCCAAGAAGGGCGCGAAAAAGGAAAACCCAGAATCGATTCCGCCACGAAAGTCCCAAAAATCAGTCAATCCTCGTCCTAGACCTAAACCCACACCTGCGGAGCCTGACGAGGAAGAACTTAAACTCCCCGACGGCCCGTTTCAAGAGTTCAGGCTCATGTCCTCTGCCCTCAATGGTTGGAAATATGACGTTATGAAATTTGATTCCCGCAAGTCTATCGACATATCTCGATGGCAAGCCCCGATAAAGTTGAATAGGAAAGAACTCAGGCGAGATAGCGATGAAGCGGTCAATGCTGGTCCTCTGCCTGTTGCGCCGATGCTGGGACCAGATGGGAAGCCGGTTATCGGTATGGATGGGAAGATGGTCATGGTAGATGCCGAAGGTAAACCAATACATAACACGGATGGTCCATCGGGCTATGGTTCCAAAGGGAAGGGACAACAGGCGAATGGCAGGAAAAGGTTTCAGAAAAAGACGCGGCAAGTGTTCTTTGTCCCTGAGGAGGTTCGCCAATTGAGGAGAGAGGAGCGTTATCCTTGGGTTATGGAAGATTCATCGCCCAATCGTGACGAAGTCTGGGTGGGTCAGATGGAGGACGCATCCAAAGCAGAGACCTTTGCTTTTTTTATGCCAGCTGCAAATGACGTCTTCAAGTTCGTACCCGCGCATCGCTGGTACAAATTTCAAAAGAAGTTGAAGCACGACCTTCCCACAGATACTGTGAACGTGGAATCATTGGTAGCCTACTGGGGTTGTTTTCTTAGATGTCTCCTACTAACTGAATCCACATCTAGTACACCCAAAGTCAAAAAAGAGATCCACAAGCGTGGTTAGCTAACCGTAATGGGAAAGGACCGTCTACTGCTACAGCCGCTATGTTCAAGGCAGAAGCTGAAGGGCGCTCAATAGGGGGCGGTCTTGTTCATAGCTCTGGACAAAGCTTGGGTCCTGGCGGGCGGAAATTAAAGGTAGTCGACAGTGGCGTAAATGGACTTTTTGACGACGATGAAGATGGTGATGCTAAGAAAAGGCGAGTAAAGGAGCTGAACGGCGAGGGTGACATGGATGAACAGGTTTACGAAGAAGACTTTGCCGATGACGATGAGCAAATAGAACCTGATGATAATGATGAGGAAGCAAAGGAACTTGAGGTTCCTATCAAAGCTATCCTCCTATTGTCTTATTTTATTAATCAACATGCCAGGAAAGACTCAAACGGGAATACAAGAGCGCCAACAAGCAAAGAGAGACTGGGATTGATGAGTCCGATGAAGAGCAAATCCCTGGCATGACCAAGCAAGCCAAAGCAATGCAAAAGCTAATTCGGAATCGGGAAGGCAACGACGCTTACGAAAGTGACGAAGAAGAAAACCCCTATGCGAGCTCGGCAAGTCGCCATTATGCAACTACATTCACTTCTGCTCAATTATTTTAGGTTGAAGAGGAGGAAGAAGAGCCAGTGTCAACAACGGAACCGGCAATCCAACCACAGCCGCAACAGGTCGAGTCACGAGCATCATCTCAACCACCTAAACCGGCAACCAAATCAGGTACAAACTCCCGTGCTACGTCCCCGGTTCCAATGGCATCCACACTTGGAGGACACTCCGTAGTGGCTAAACGCGCTACAAGTCCCAAAGGAATGAAACTCAAACCCACCAATATGAGTGGCACCAACACTCCTCTAGGGAGTCGCGCGACGAGTCCCGCGGCCAACAGTCGAGCCGGAAGTCCGGCAGCGACCGGCGGGGTGGGAAATCCTGTTGGAAGCCCCAGCGCCACCAAATTAAACAACAAACGTAAGGCGACAGACGATATTGCGAACGGGTCTATCAACGGCAGTCAACACCCTCAGGTGCCCAAAATGAAGAAACGCAAAGCTCAGCCATCAAGTGTCACCTCTGTCAGTTTACCAGCGGAACAGGTAAAGGCGATGTTGATTGAATGGCTAGCGAGCGCACCCAATGCAACAACAAAAGACTGTATCAAATATTTTACACCTTATCTCGCAGATCCCGACAAGAAAAGGGAGTTTTCCGATGTGGTTCGGGAGGTGGCAATACTGAAAGATGGCATATTATTTTTACGGAAGAAATTTCAGGAGGGAGGTTCGAGTGCGCCATCACCAGCACCCCTTGCGACATAAGCCGTTCATACATCTTCCGTGCGGATCGTGCCCCGTATGTATTTTACCTTATCAATACACCAAATAGTTGAAGCCCCTGCCTGCATATTTTCCACTGTTGTCGGCCCTGAGCTGCCTCCGAATGATGGTCAGCGGCGAGGCGGCGTAATAAGCCGTTTGGTTACTGATAAGACAGCTAACTAACACGACCCAAGAACACAGTAAAGACTGTCATCTGTGCCGTAATTTGATGGATGGCAATATCCCACTCAGAAACGAAGGCGCCGTCACAATGCTCGACGTTTTACACCGGCTTGCCTAAAATAGGTATAGCGATCTAAACATAGCACAGCCAATGCCGCCGCAGGGGAGACCCTGAATTCAATTTCTTGTGGACATGGACTCGGCTCCTGTCCTCCGTCAACCATCGCTTTAAAAGGAGGGGGCGTGGAACAAGGCCCCCACCACTTTTTGTTTTGTTTTACTTTTCTTTCTTTCTTCCTCTCTTTCTTTTCTTTCTTTTTTGGCAGATATGTTGTGGTCTTGTTTTCTTGTCCTTCCTGTTATACGCGCTGCCCTCATCCCAGTTGTCCAAGATCGCATAATTGAATCCCATCATGTTCCTAGACGACTTCCTATCTCGTGGTATCATCCAGATGGCAACCCCGTTCACGACCTCTTTAAACGAGCCCCGGGAGATGGCACCAACTATGCTGCCGTCGGCTCACCTAGTGAGTCGTGCTATTTGGACTTCATCCAATGATAATAATTGTAACATAATCAGCATGGTCCAGCCCCTTCCCGGCCTCTTCACCCGACGTTTCCAAACTGCCAAAGGCTTGGGTAGACGCGTTGAATGCTGCAGTGACTGCTGGAAAAATTCCAAACATCCAGCAAAGTACCAACAATCATGGGGAGAACCCGACCTACCCTGGTGCTGATCCGAGCTCACAGGATATTTGCTCTTCTACATATAAGAAATGCAGAATTCCAGGCGACATCTGGGACGCACCAGATGGCTATTTTGCTACGTCCTTTGATGACGGACCTAAACCGGTAAGCGCTCACTTGTCGTAATTGCTACACGTGGTTAATGATTGATCCGTATGTGCTGCAGGCGTCATCAAAACTTTTACAGTTTTTGGAAACTAACAATGAAACTGCGACACATTTCATGATCGGCCTTAACATTCTGCAATATCCCCAGCAGTTTATGGATATCTTCAACTCCGGCAACGACATCGCCGTACACACTTGGACTCACCCGTACATGACCACACTTAGCAACCTCGAAATTGTCGGGCAGGTGAGCGCAACTGGCAATCCAGTCTTATGTTTGAACAAACCCCGTTTTTAGCTTGGTTGGACAGCCGAGTTGATCAGGAACTCTACCGGAGGCCGTGTGCCGAGATACTGGAGACCACCATACGGCGATTCAGATCGGAGAGTGCACGCCATTGCCAAGGAGGTAAGAAATAATCCGCGTACACAGCCATGTTCCGTGCTGGAATTCTTTTATTCCAGGTCTTCAACTTGACAACTGTCATCTGGAATCAAGAGTTAGTGCGCCCACCAGCTTCCCCCACACCAGTACTCTCATCTTGATTTTTCCAGCACCGAAGACTGGGATATAGGAAATGGTGCTACTACACAGGGGATTCATGACTCATTCGCCAAATGGACAAGCGGTAAGTTTTTTTTTTTATGACGTCAAGACCGCATCGTGAGATCTACCTTCAGGTCCCAAATCTCCTGGACTAGTAGTCCTAGAGCACGAACTTGATGACCAGACTGTCCAGGTTTTCATTGATAACTTTCCCATTGTGAAGTCTAGCGGGTGGAAAACCGGGTCTCTAGCACGCATCATCGGAGGCAGTGTTTATCAGAACTCCAAAGACTCCAGTTCACCAGTTAAACTTGCGGGTATTCTTGCAGGTTCCCCACCGCCCTCACAACTTAGCTCAAGTTCCTCGCTAGCACCATCAAGCCAGTCTCAGCTCCAGTAGAGTTTTCTTAAAAATTCCAAATTGCTTGGTTATTCATTCCCTTTTCAGGACACAGGCCGCTAGTACAACCACTCATGCCAGCTTCCAATCACCAACATCCAACGCTGCTATGTCTGCGATGCACAGTCTACCATGGAACATTCCACTGCTACTGCCATTATGTGCCCCCGGCATAACTGCCATACTGTCCCTCCTCCTAGGATAAGATTTGGGACTACCTCATAATAACATTCTCGGACTGACTATTACTACATTTGTTAATCTTGCATATATGGACCCTTGACGTCCGTCTTCCTACATGACATACCTACTCTCTCATGAACTAGACTCATATTTTCCATCCTTACAGCAGCATAATCAACCTTCATGACTCAAATAACGATTTATTACGAAATGGACTTTTATGTACAGTTGAGCACTTAAAGTTCGAAAACCGTGTCTGCTTGTTATTACTGGGTGTCAACAGAACAATAATACTATAGATGGAATTACCCTAAGGGCAAGCTGTGTCGGGTTACGCGTACCTCGGCAAAATACATACGGAAAGTCAAAATTATCTATCCGATGCTTCGGCTTAGGGTTCTCGAAATCGAGATATCCAGATTTGTGCAACAAGAGAATTTATCCAGGGATGAAGGCAGCGGGGTATATGTCGTTATCGTAAGTGGTCATGGGCGAAATCGTAACAAACAGGAAGTGCGGACGTTCGTAACAAAAAATGTGAACCCATGCGGCACAAGGTGGAGGGGGGGAATGATTGCAGGCGGGGGTCAGTATTAATTAACATTAACATTCAACAGAGATAAGCTGATGAGAGCATTCAAATAAGATACGGTGCTGACGTGACAACAGGATCGGGAGAGCGCCCCGATGAGTGTTGAACGCTAAATTCTACGAGAGGCTAGGCCATTTGAGTTTTAGACCTTCTAGCCATCTCAAGTACAAGAGCTCCGCTATGGGCGATCTTTTGTTTGGAGGTGCACTAGGCCCCTCGCTCTTGGCTGAGTTAGTTGATGCTGAGGACGGAGGAGCTGTATGTCCTGAACCCGATGAGGATGGAAGCCCTGTTACGTCCTCTTGTACCTCAGTAACGACGAGTCCGCGGGCTGTCATCTCACTCTTGCGAATAATACGCTTGTGTGGGAAGAGATTTCGGGAAGTCTGCACATGCTGACGGACAGCCTGATTCCTGAGGGTAGGTTAGCCCGGAAACAGTAATCTAGAAAGGAGACGCACTCATTAATACCCGAGAGGATGTCGAGAATGACATTATAGGCAAGTGCAGGGTTTGCCTCTTTCAGTTCAAGGAAGCCGCGAGATAACATGCTCAAGGATTCGATTTCCCGTGCATCCATGTCATCCCGAATGGCCTGCATGAACCAGGTGAGTAGAAAACATGAGAAAACGGTATATGACTGACAGTTTGGATGATAGGCAGTATAACATCATCTACCATCACTGTCCCTGCCTTCGTCGCCTCGCCCGTAGCTCGTTTGTGCGTCGTCGGAGATGTTGGAGAGCTTGCACCTTCCCGCCGCATACTTCCGACAAACTCAGCAGAAAGTCGTAGGGAGCCGACAGGGTCAACTTTCTTGACTGGCCGTATTGTATCTACTCCACTACCTAGATCTGCTTCGTTAAGTACGGTGCCAGCCCCATCTTCCGACATTCGTGCCAAGTATGACGCACGGCGGTTGCTGCGTATTGAGCCAGTGTAGGCTGGCGGTGCACCGAGCGGGGCAGCATGATCAACAGTATATGCGTCACTTGGCGGAGTGGCGGGGCTGCTTGAAGGCGTCTCGTCCGGTGAGCTACCTTCAGAAGCCAAGAGCTCTGGTACACCTTTCTCAGATGACGGGGCATTTGCAGGTTTGATAATGACAGTGGAATGGGCTGCCTGAGAGTTCATTCCGAGCCCACCACCCGTAAGAGGATCACTTCCTTTAGTTGCACCGGAGGTATCGATAGAACCACTTTCTTCCTCGTCCGATGGTTCATCCTCATCTAGCACCATGCCTAACGGCATATCCAAATCTCTAGCCATTGTCCGGAATGTTCCCATTCCAGATGAAGACTTTATAGTGTCGAAATTCCAATCGCTTCGCATCGTGTCCCAAACTTGACTATTCCTCAATGATGGCTGATACTTCTGCGTTCCTTTGGCCGGCTGACGAGCACGATAATCTTGATAGCGTTCAATAAGTTCTGTAAGATAGGAAGTTTTCCGTGCGCCACGAATAAAACGATGCTGTAGAAGTTCGTTGGCAGATGGCCGCTTTATAAGAGTGAGCAGGCAAATAAATGGATTTTCAGCAAAAGGAACTTACGGCAGCCGGATCCTTTGTAAGACACTGCGCAATGAAGTCCTTGAAAGCCGCTGAAAATGCGCCCTCCAATACGGGAGGCTTGGCCTTCGGTATGAGAAATAGTACGCGCATCGGGTGGTACTCGGCCAAAGGCGGTTCGCCCTTTGCCATCTCGATAGCGGTAATGCCTAAACTCCACATATCCGCTTTCGCATCGTAGCCTGCTTGACGGATGACTTCTGGAGCCATCCAAAAAGGCGTGCCGACAAAGGTATGTCGTAAAGTGTTGGTGAGCTGGGCGGCGACCCCAAAATCTGCCAATTTCACTTTGCCGGATGATGAGAGAAGGACGTTGGCAGCTTTAATATCGCGATGGATTGTCCCTTCGGTATGAAGGTAATCGAGGCCAAGGAGAAGCTCGCGACATATAACAGCGATATGGGCCTCGGCAAATATACCCGGCTTCAAAAGATCCAAACATGACCCGCCAGCCAAGTATTCCATGACGATCCAAAGTTTGTACGAGACTACAAATGACCCGTAATACCGTGTCACATACTCGGAGTCGCACTGTGCCAAACTCGCTATTTCTTGCTGGATTTCGGATATGTCATCGTCGGAATCTTCTAAATCTGTATCACGGGCGTTAAAAGTGTGCTCGATTAGCAAACAAGCGAGCACACCTATCTGCTTTATAGCTACAATTTGCTTCGTCTCATTGTGCATTGCCTTGTACACCACTCCAAAGCTTCCGGTACCGAGTTTCTCTAGTAAGGTGTATTGGCTAGCTGGATTGTTGCTTGGGACTGGATAAGGTTCTTTCAGCTGAGGCGAAAGGGGCGGTGAACGAGATTGTATTTTCGACTGTAATTTGGCAACATCATCAGGACCGCTGCGTTTCCTAAGGCGCGACATGATGGTGCGAGGAGACAGGGCTCAAAGAAGCGCTGAGATTACCTGACCTCATGAATGATTGGGTGAATAGACACGTGCAAACACCACAGGTGACGCAGATCTCTTCACTTTCGACAGGCGTAATAGCGTATACGAAAGCGAAAAAAAAGAAATTGACACAGATAGAGTGATTCGCGTATAACTCACCATGATTTGGTAGGTCGTAGCAATTTATGACTCCCAACTGATTAGAAAAATAATGGAGGATGCGACTGGTGAATGTGACTAAATCGAGAATAATTGCGAAGTAGACCTTGTGATAGCCAGGTTAGTCGCTCGAGTGTGAAGGAAAATGTTTCGTTATCTTCGTTGCCGTTGTCGTTACCGTCGTGCCACAATGGTGGGTGAGAGTCGGGTTGACGGAATTTTCACAGCCCATCACATGCTAGCTCACCAAATGTGGATAATAAGGACGCCCGAACCCGGGTTCTGAATTCAACTCAACTTATCGAGGCATATGATAGTGTATATGACAGTGAAGTTGGCATATTCGCACAAATCGACATGCAAGTAGTAAAAAGGAACCTCACGCTCAACAAACCCACAGATTCTCATGCTTTGATAGCATACTTTCTGAGCGGGAAATTGTTATCCTTCTTTCTTTGTTTAAGTGTCTTTAGCGATGCTTCATGCTGGAACACAATTCAGATGAGCGCAGTATACACCATGGCCTAAACCTTGATATTACCTTCGTCAGGCGCCGTCTGATCGCCCGTGTCTTTTTGGGCCGAAGATCCAGCGGAGCGTACTTTTTGTCTTTATAGTATTCACGGAGGTTTTGACGAGCCTTTTGATTCATAACGGTCAACACTCGGGCGATGGACTTGCGCACAGTTGAGCTACTGGACAGTTAGGTTCACAGATAATTAAAAACTGCAAATACACGCACATTTTGGTAAGTTTTGCCGCCGAGCCTCCTGCGATTTTTTGCACTCGCAGTGTCAAAAGTTCTGTTTTGAGCTCCTGGAGCTGCTTCGACAAGTCATTTTTCGACCTATGCGCGAGTCAGACATTCCCCCGATAGAATGTGTAGTGCTTGCCACACATACTTCGATTGTAGTTCGTACGCTTTCACTTTTCCGGGCATTATATTGTTGGTGGGTCTAGATAGATACGGCAGGAAAAAGTCAGCCTCTAGAAATCGTACTAAGGGGATACTTATGGTATCTCCGATAACAAACGGTATAAAGAGAGAAACCCAAACTTACCGAGAAGAGTGCCGTTCGCAACGATATGCTCAAGTAGTTATTATCGACAGTTTAGACACCTAAACCTTATTTCGAGTAACTGTATAGTTGTTCCCACAGTACATTACATAATAATCTATTTTAGGGCACCAAGTACACTCTTATTCTTCGCTATGAGATCGTCAAATCTCACTAGACGACCACCGAAAATATCTAGTGCGCTGTAAGAAAGAGTCAAGTCAACAGATTGTTTTCCTCAAATTTCAAACCTGAAAACACCTTCCGTAAGTCAGGTCTACACGCCCTCCAGAGAGTCGATCAACAAGATCCATATCCTCAATGTCTTTGCAAGTCAGGGTTCGTGTACTTGCTCTTATAGACAGACTCACCTTTCGCACCGCCTGCGTATGTGGTGGGGATTTTTACCCACATACCAAGCTCTAATAGAGGTTAGATCGAGTAGGGAATCAGTTCCAATAGTAGTTAGCTCACTCTCAACTAGTTCCTGATCGATACCCTGACAAAGGCCCTCCACATCCGCTGCATGTATCAAGAATTCACTGGTTTTGTATTCAATCTTCCAGTTTGATAATTGTAGTAAAGAGTTAGTACCTGCAGTAATCAGACAGTAGAAGAAGAGATTCTACAAAGCAGCATTTTAAGAACCTCATAGCAACATTACTGAGAACATACCTTCGCAGACCTCCATGTTTGTGATATCTTGCCACTTGTTCACCGCTACAAGCCATTTGTCGCCTCGTCGACGACAACTTTTCGTAGATTTGAAATAACCATGCAACCTTCAATTAAATCGAGGTCGTACCTCACATCAACGACAAGTCTATCGCGCCCGACTACAGCAGAAATCGTTTTTAAACGCTCGAGCGAAAATTTTGCCTCGGGAAAAAGGTACGATGTGACTATGACCTGCAGAGGAATTGAAAAAGAGAGGTAAAATCATGTGAAGGGTGCTAGCCTTCCTGGCTCCTACACTGATCCATTCCTGAGCATTCTGGTCGTTAATCCCACCACCTATCTGAAGGCCACCTGGCCAAGCTCGCAGTGCATCGCGAGCAGCTGCGTCATTTCCAGGACCTAGTTTAATGACGTGCCCGCCTTCAAGTTGATTTTCCCGATACAAACGTGCAAAGTCAGCAGAAGACTGGCTAAGTATTCCATATCGTGTAAGTTATAATGTGATAGCTTTCAGCAAAGGTGGCAGACCTGGCTACGAAGTTGATTTTGAGACTGTGAGGCGAGGCATCAGAGATCGTTCCACCGACAATCTGCTTCACTTGGCCGTCGTGTAAGTCAATACATGGTCGGAAGATGCTAGACCTGGTTTGTGTACTCATTTTTGACCGAGGTGAATAGGGTCAAGAGGTCAATTCCTTCAAGTTCAACGAGCTGCCAGTGAACACTGTCGTATAACATAATCGTTTATAAATTCTTTATCGAGTATAGTCATGGT
>CEMU01565575.1:0-10815 GCA_900068965.1 Calocybe gambosa
TTTTTTTTTTTTTTTGCTCTGTAGGTTAGGTTCAAAGAGGCGGATGACAGCCGTGACGGGGTTTTAACAACACACAGGTAAGGTGAAACCAAAGTGGAACAATTAACTCCCCCTCCTCGGCCTCCCTAATCCTCTCCACACCCCCCAAATTCATCCCGAAGCTTTCGAGATGCTGTCAAAGACTGTGCCAAAAACATCTCTGATAGCTGATGCAGAGAATGAATGAACCAGCGACCGCGCAGATGTTGAGCGTGAGCGTTGTTGTAGATCGGGAGGTAGAGAATGCGTGACACGGGGGGGGTCGCAACGTACAATAATGGGAAAGGAGAGGAGTATGACCAAGGCGTAGCCTATTCAAGAAAAGCAAAAAGATGACGGGGCCCCCTCGACCTGAGAGTTGTGTAACCGAGGGGAATCGTGGCATGGAGCCTTTTGTTCATGTCCGATCCCAGGTCGAGTTTTGCTTCCCCTACCTCATTGCGCGCGAAAAAACAATGAACGGTCGTCTACGACGAGAAAGGTTTGGCAGCCTTTAATAAGGAGTACATCATCAGTATTACGAAGAGCAACTTCTGGAAACAAACTATACTACGCACGACACCCATTGACATGATTAGCCCGTGCCCTTAGCATGACCACACTGCCCGATACTCTCTCATTGAACACCTCCCCTCCCTCTCTCTACTTCTGCTTCCCATACTCGATAGTATATTACCCCGTGGCACTCCACTTTTCTCCCATACGGAGATGTTGTCCTTCCCCTCCCACCAACCCCGACGCGCCCTCTCCGGACCCGCAACCCCGACTTCAAAAGCTCTATCCCAAAATCTCCAACTCAACGTCTCCAGCCACACATAACCTCTAGATTTTTGGGCCTCGCCGGTCTTCTTTTAACTTCTCCTCATTGAGTTGTCATGGTGGGAGAAGGTGCCCTTGCTCCCCCTCTTGCGTTCCGATGCGGTTAAGTTCGCATGTCACATTTCGTTTATTTAATTATCTTTGCCATTAATTTATTTCTGATGTAGACGAAAACCCTGTCAGTGCCGCTGCCCTTCAATTCAAATGTGCGTTGTGAGTTTTTTGGGTTTTGCGAAAAGATCGACGGCATTTTGCACAACCCGAGTATTGTCGCTGCGCGATCAGTTGATCTGCTACCAAGAGTCTTCCTACTTGGACGGTCTTGACGGAATATTGGACCCTACCTTTCGTCACCAAACTCGACGGCTTTGACTTCCACGGTTTCTGGTGCATCTGTCACAACTCAGCAATACCCTTTCTTTGCTTATCTCATCCCCAGCCAACTCCTCAACTAATCCGTGGCACGGAACCCCTACAATCTTCAAAGTTAAAGTACTGTCCTGTTAATTTCCGACTCTTACATGATCACATCAGGAAGTATGACGCGGTGACCCCTTAAGTTCGAGTGGGTAGAGATAAGCAGTCTCCGCTAGGTGTCAGAACACCGACTGGCACTTGCTCTAACAAACTGCGAATAGACGACGTCACAATATTCACAACACGGTCGGTTGCCCGAACACAGCTTCTCGTTACTATGAGCTAATCTCCTGAGGCTAAATTAAAGGATTCCGCTTTACGGCATGTGTGGCAATCGACAAATGGTCGTTTTCTCTTTTCTTCATGGAGGTCGGGGAAGTCCGACAATCACCTCCCTCTTTGACTATGTCATCCCGACATCAATGGTAACTATTGGCGGCTAGTCAGAACACCGAACGGCAGTTGTCTAGCACAATATGGATGATTACTTTGTCGCGGTCTTTTGCCCGAACAGGGTTATAAATAGGTTTGTCTTCCCTCGTCGGCGTGGGTTGTCGAATACGCATTACGGACTCCGACTCGGAACGGAGATTGGGGTGTGATGCCGGCATTGCACAATATAGACAATCATCTCGCCCAATGTCAATCTATTCATATCACTCCGGCTTTTTCATCGACCAGTGTAGCGATGCAGGAAAGACTACCAGTGAAAATAAGTCGGGAGAACCTATTCAAGTACGTGAACGTCAAACTAAAACATGCGTCGGGGAATGAAAGTTGACATAACTATAACTTTACTACCATCATGCACTGGGCGGTTCAGCGAAGTTGCCGAGACCGGTGTATGCCCCGCCCTTGTACTAGTCAAACCCAGACGTTCTTCGCTTTGGTTCTAGTACAGAAGTGCATAGCGAGTGTATCGGACCCATGGCACGACAGGACCAACCGGTGTGTTTTTTGATCCTTTACCTCAGATCCAAGGTCAGATCCTAGTCAAAATCCAAGGTACACATCGGTCACGGAAACAGATAGGCCAGATAGGCCAAAATCTCAGTGGAAGGTACGTGCATTTCTCCTTAAATTCGTAGGGTTTACAGTTTGAAGGCCAAGTGAGGCATTTTTGGCGGTTTCTTTATTGTGAAATACCTCCCGCGTATCATAATATTCAGCCGGCAAGTGATTGGCCTCCAATGTTCGCGCCGAAGTCCTGAATTGTTCGACGGGAGTCAATGAGGACACCGACCGGCACTTGCTCAATAGATTATGGTCGTCGATGTCGATGAACCACGGTCTACCATCCGAACACGGAGTTACCTACTAGTAACCTTAACTAAACAATTGTTAGTAGACCGCTTCTTTATCAGCGATTGCGAAAGAAAGCTTAAGAGGCCGATCTCAATCGGAGAGGGGGACCAAATAGTCACCGTCTATTCCATCTGTGCTCAACTGAAGCTAATCGTCCCCAGTGAGACCAGCGTCAATAATTGAGAACAGAGATCCCGTGTAGTCCGCTGGTATGTACTCGAGTGCGCCCATTAGTGTCAAAACTGACACACTCCCAGCGCAAGCGATCAACAGAATTGCCGGCATTACTGTATACGCTAAAAAGGTTATACGCATTACGAAGGATATACTTTCAGGACGGACCGGCGCAATAGGGCCGACCAGTGTGTTGTTTGATCCCATTTTTGATAAGCACGGCAGCCGCTACAGTAACCAGCGAAGCAAATCCAGGAAATATGATCCAGGGTTAGTACAAGTCTCAGGCTACGATAGGACATGTGGAGGGTACGTACGTACCTTGCCCCATGAGACCAAGTCGCCTACCACCGCCCCAGCCGCTGCCAGTAGATCTCGTCAAATTATGGGTAAAACGGATATAGTTTAATTATATGTCAACTAAACTCGCAGCGATCCTTGTCTCAAAATACTCCGTTTGGTAGAGAACGCCATAATCTACTCCAGCTTCCCCGACTCAGCCTCGACTGGTCCAGTTTTTCCGTTGAGATATTCTGCAGGACCTAGCGTTTGGAATCCAGCCCTGATGATGTCTACTACAACGGTAAACGAGAACGCCGGTAGAAGCAACAGAAGAAATAGGCGATGGTTTGGCAGATGTCTGATGTCGTGAGATGTCACAAGCGCTTGTCAATTTGGGTCCAACCCAGAGTCTTTCGCGTCACCGACATGATCGAGAAGGTGCGGATCGTCAGAAGTAAATTTTGTAGCGGCCTAGGCGCGAAAACCTAAAGCAGGTTGCTGGCTTGGTCATGTCAGAGACGCTACGAGGGGAAAGCGTTTACCAGCGGAGGTATCTTTCAGAAGTTATAATTATACAGCAAGATGGGAATGATATGTCGATATGGAGCTGCTGCAAGGACCATCCATTCATTTGGTTCTAGTCGGCCATCCTTTGTATACCCGACGTTGCCATTTGAAAAGGGTCATGAATGGCAAGAACGGTGAGAATCGTTGCCGAGGCGAATCTATATTGTGGATATCGAAACAAGCACCAGTATTACGTCGAGGAGGGCAAAGTTCGACCCTGTTATCAGAGTAAGAGACGTGCTTATGGCACCTTCCGACAGGATGGGAGGTTGAAATTGGGAGTATCTTGTGCCATGCATCTAACACGTTTTGTTGTGTAACTACCTCGAAATCCACGTGTCGGATCAGGTCCAGATTAGGGCTTATCTCCTTGGCGGCGACTGGCTGAATCAAGAAAAGCAAGATATATAAAATATCAGCAACATGTACTGTATATGTACGTAGTTTACAAAAATGACTTAGGAATATCGTAGATGATTATAGTCTACATTATCGGCACACTCAGGATATATTGCTTTTGGTCCTAGGTGGACTATTTGGTCGGACTAGCCAATGCATTTTCTGCCAAAGCCCGAACGGCCTTACCGTGCTTGTTCTTGTAGAACACAATATCGTCGTCGTCTTCAATAAAGCAACATTGCGTAAAAGTACGGTAGAGGGCACGGAAGGTGTTCTGGACGTGATTTGAGGCGCACAAACTAGAAAGAAGATATAACCCTCATACCGTAGAGTCGTAGTTGTAATCATCCTTAAGGACTGTTTTGATAGCTTCTGTTACATATGGTTGGTTGTCTAAACGATCGGATAACAGTTTCAGGTCAAGTAACATTGGATTGTTCGCACTCTTACAGAATGGAATAGATGAGAATAGGTGATGGGCAATCTACAACGAAGCAAAGGTTCAAAAATTTGCGGCATTATAAGAAGCAAGAGTTCCTACATGATCGTGCGAGACATTATGCAAGAAGAAACGTCCAACCCACCCCAAAAGGGGTCGATCGACAGTCGAAATTGCGCCTCGAAGGAATGACCACTGGGTATTTCGGTAATGCACGATAGTAGGATCGGTGTGATGGAGGTAAGTAAGCATGACAATCCAATGATTAGCAAGCTACAAATTTTCCAAGTTAGCTGAAAACTTCGCAGAGTTGTTAAGGATCAGGCCGCACGATATATGGAACAAAGTAAAGTTTGGCAAAGTAGGCAAGCCCTACTCGTCGAGTCCAGATGGCAAGAACACAAAACATAGCCCCCAGGCCAATATTAGAGGCAATGATGCCTCTGCGGTCGCGAGGTCTGAACAAAGGTGAGGAAGGTTGAAAATGCTATCTTTGCGGATCAGGTGGAATAATCTCGTGCCTATCAAAGTATGACATACGTTGGTTCCTGGAGGGTACCTTGGGGAACCCATGGCATTGGTGAGTAGGTAGTACTGCCAGCCCAACGCTTGCATACAGATCATACGACCAAGAGTATATATAGGGGTCTCTTCAAAAATATCATGATAATCGGTGATGTGAGCGGATTTATCCGATGGCAAGCCGTAGTTAGAGCGGGTACGAGGCACGTAGTTTTCGTCACGTTCGACAGACATGGTGGCTTTGTGGTGTGCATGATGTGATGACCTCCATGAATAATAAGGAACTAGTATGAACTGTTATATGAAAGCGGGCATCAGATTGACGTTGTTGAGAAGAAGGATGATTTGGACCCCACCGTGTGGAGACCGAAACCGACAGTATGATTGAACCAGGAGTGATTGGACAACGTCCCATGACCCGCCTCATGAGCCATACACCACCAGGACGTAAATATAATGCCTTGCCAATGCCAGTATAGCAGCCACAAACCCCATTTTATAAAGCGCGCAGTCGCCGGCGAAAATCCGTAATCGTTTATAAGGGCTGTCACAGCTGGGTCAATTAGCCACCCGAGCTTGTAGACAACAGCGGCACAAAGAATATCACGGAGCACATAAAGAAGTGCCTTTCCCGTATGCTTTTCATGCAGATGTTTTGGGACGACAGAACGAAGTTCCGCTAAAGAGACCTAAACAGATGACTCTAGCTTCTCTGATGATCGCTAGGAGAACAACATACTTTTGTTGGGATAAAGGGGGTCTCCAGCCGTCTCTTATACTCAGGCCCGTCTTCGAAAATGGACAACATGGTGCGTTAGAATTGAGATATAGCGGTTAACCTGTGAATAGATAACGACTGGGGGTGTGCGGCCTCATCCATCAAGATGATCAATATACGAAGTATTTAACAACTTGGTCATCGGACCGGCCAGGAATCCGAATGAGAACCTACGCATCCAATTGGGCATACGTCCATCAGCAAAATGGCAGCTATAAAGCAACAAGTCAATCACAAAGAGTAGATGTCATGGTCAATGAATAATGGAGAAAAAAAATACGCACGTGATCATGACATTTTTTCACGCAGGGTAGGTTGGTGACTTGTGTGTGCCTTCTCCCATCGTAACTTGAAGTCGTAAGCGATGGATCAGTCGGTCCCTTGGTGCACGGTGTAGTCTCGAACATACGACATCCATATTTCCGAAAACCTCGCATCTTGTAATCCGTTCTCGTTCCGGTGACCCCACTCAAGATTAGTGCCCATCAACGAAGTTTGCCTAATTGTTTTTTATTGTCTCAATCGGGGATCATTAAACATAGTAACTTGTGTTTATACATACAAGCCGGCGCAGGCCGCGAGATCTTAAGGATTATCAGTGAGACTCACGCCTGTTCATTTTTCCTCAAGGTACGATCAGCGGAAACAAGTTCAGTCAGAACACAACGTGGCGGCGGTCGAAAGTTTTTCTTTTGCTTCGTGTCTTTCGCTTTTTCGGCGAAATCTACAGATATTTCACCACCACATCCGTCCCATTGGCGCTGGGTAACCCCATTTCCACATTGATGCTCATGTCACGCCTGTCACCTGAGGAAAACGAATTATATGGATCATGAATTTTCATTCCCATACCATGCTATATAAATACTCGCTGCTTGCAAGCCCTCTCCCAACAACAATTTTTCACGACATGGATGCTTCCGATTATCGCTCCGAGGATGCCCTTCCCCCGTTCACACCTATGATTTGGTGAGACGATAGATCCTGGACTGCGCCTACTGATGGATGGAGCTAATTTGTTGCAGGTCTCTCAAAGAGATTAGGGCAGCCATTCCTCAGCGATTTTTTATTAGAAGTACTCGTAAAGGACTTCTTTATCTTGCCAGGGATATCTTAATGGCTGTCGTGGCTTGGTCGTTTGCTACTACTATTGACCCGTATTTCGAAAATGATGCCGTGCGCAAGAAGCTTACGCCAATCGGCACTAATTTAGCTCGTTGGGCAGCCTGGAGCGTCTAGTAAGCTCATCAGCCATCCGTTTCGTTCTCCCCTGTTTTATTCTGCTTAGCTGGTGGTTCCAAGGACTCATTATAACTGGTATATGGGTTATAGGGCATGAGGTATGTATTGTGCTGAAACACGCCTTATAGCGAATGTAGTACTGGATATTAATCGGGTATCTAGTGTGGCCATGGTGCCCTGTCGGAAAGCAAAATTGTCAACAACGCTATTGGCTTTGTAGGAGTTTAACCATTGCATTGACTTCATGCACTGGTTAATAGCTTTTCCTAGGTTACTCATAGCATGCTATGGACCCCCTACTTTAGCTGGAAAATTTCTCACCATCGCCATCACAGTAACCATGCATCTATAGAAAGAGATGAAGTATACATTCCGAAGACGCGCAAGGATCTTGGAATTCCAGACGAAGTCAAAGATGCAACGATCAACTATGATGAGTTCTTCGGTGATACACCGGTGTATACGCTTTATATGTTAATTCGCCAACAAATCCTCGCATGGCCTGCTTATCTGCGTAAGTTACGCCTGGTACACAAGCATCATCGTCTAACCTTTGTTAGTACTCAACGTTTCCGGCCAAAAGAACTATCCTAACTGGACGAATCATTTTGATCGTAAATCGAATTCAAATCAAATTCCGTTCCCTTCTGATAGTTTTTCGCTAGCCAACTCGATTCTCTTTACCAAATCTCAAAGAACTGCAGTTATGCTATCCAACGTTGGGCTAGCCGTTATGGCGTTAGCAACGAACCATGCGTGTTCTGTATACGGTATTGCAAACGTCTTTAAATACTATGGTATCCCATGGCTCATGCTCACACATTGGAGTACGAGTTTTTATCACACAATATCATCTCGCTAACTCACCTTCAACGTAGTTGTCATGATAACCTATCTTCACCATACTGACCCGAAACTACCTCATTACCGCCATAAAGAATGGAACTTTCAGCGTGGCGCTGCCGCAACTGTGGACAGGAACTTTTTAGGTTGGCAAGGTCGTTTCTTCCTACATGATGTCGCACATTTTCACGTCATTCATCATGTACGTCGTTTCTGGATAAATCTTCAAGGTCAGCTTTCTCACTTTCGATCAAGTTTTTCCCCAAGATGCCTTTCTGTAAGTGGTATCTCACCCTTTAAGCTTGACTGTACGTACTAAACGTTTGTCACAAGATAATGGGTGTGAAGCAACTCAGCACTTAAAAGCGTTCATCGGCGATCATTACGCCTTTTCCAACGAACCTGTCTTCAAGTCACTTTGGAACTCATATAATAAATGCCAGTTTATTGAGAACGAGGGTGCGTCCACATTAAAAGCCGCGCGTGACCTAGACAGCTCAAAATATACCCAGGGGATATCCTTTTCTACCGTGACAAGTCAGGTAGAGCTTGTCGCAGACCTGCCGATCGGTGTGACGTGAAATGTACCCAAGTTGAGGTTCAAAACTGTTAGAAAAAAAAAAGCTATCACCGAGGGTGCCCTCGCCCTGTCCCGAAACTTGGGGCAGTTCCTAAACACCACCACGCCATTTTTCAGAATGTCCAGTCACATTAATATAACTATTTGCTGTAATAATTAGACTTCGAAGTCGTGCGGCTTCTAATCAAGTGATCGCTATTAACATCCTTGTGCAGCATAGTCAAATTTCACGATCAGGATGTGGCGTGTACGGACATCGGGAAGCGAAAATTCCAGCCACGGATTTGGTCTCAGTCTATCATCATATACAGCACCTTCACTCTTAATGCTTTCTACATGCTATCGGGTGACGCCCCAACTCGGTAGCCACACATCTTCTCCGGTGAGCCCATAGATTTACCTACCGCAGGTTAGCTTCTCAAATCAAGTGGTTTTCGATTTGACTTCGGAATTGGCCCGCCCGTCTCATATCCCGTGCGAAATTTGAAAGTGTTTAACAATGCTGAAGAAGCTCTGAGTATTCACATAATGTGAAGACGTAAGCCTACAGGCAGTAGTGACACAGACGAACATTGCAAAACTTTTGTTTATTTCATACACATTTAAAGGCATTTATTCAATCATGCAATACAAATATCATGTACGCCTGAACCTCTAGTCGTCGAAGGCGAAGACGACTTCTTAGTAGCACTTGCTTCGCTTTCACAAAAAGAAGCTCATGTACGTAACACTTTCCCCATCGGTCCTTACTGGCCCGAAAAAGTCACACATCGGCTTGGGATTTAATCCATTGGCAGCAGCCGGCACAAAGATATCACCTTTATTCCCTTGCCATCCCTCCAACTGATACTTTTACCCAAAAGCGCCAATTGTTCATTCCGAGGCAATCAGCGATCCTTACGAACAAAGGCCGTCCGGGAAGGAGCCCTCGCAAAATATGCAATGAAGACATATCGCAAACGCACGTAACGCTGACAAAGAGACACTTGGTTTAAAAATAGTCATGTTCGGGGCGTCAAAAGTGCCGGTTTCAACTTTTTCCAGAGTTCGCAGCCTAGATGAATATATGATCATTGTCAGTTGTGTCCCATGGTTTGGCAATTCAACAAGATAGATCGCTGGCTCCTTGCTATGAGATAACAGATCTGCAGGTCAAGATACGTCAAACCAGTGGCTTTAATTTTCATCGTAATGACTTACTTCACTATAAGTAGATTTTTCCCATCAATGAGTCATTTGCTCCCTTGCAATGGAAAGCCATCGGCGTTACATTAAGCTCCCATTGATCCTATGTGCATTTTTGGGGGTAGGTTCCGGACAAATAGTAAGAAAATTGAGATACGATGGGAACGCAAAGACCGAGTCGGTTTCTGCCTTGTTTCACTTGTTCTGCAGTCACCGACTACAACGAATCCCGGACGGATATCGATCCACCATTAGCTGAAAAGTTTGGCGATAGCCTTGGTGTCCATTTTTTTTCAAGGAAAATCTTTTTTTTTGTTAGGTAGCAACCGACGGCTTTCGTTTCCGATCATCCAGGGAAATGGGGAGATCACGGAATTTCTACTGGGGCAACACTGTCATTCTGTATGTCGACAGCAAAGAAGCTGACGAATCTCTTGTAAAATAACTTGGTTTAAGGCGGATTGTGCGCAACTACAAGACCAGGCAACAAGATATACCATATCGGACGCGGAGAAGACGATTGGGCGTTAAATAGTAGGTTGTAACCGATTCAGTGCAAACGTTGGATGACGTGTACAGGCATTGACATGCAGCCCAATTCTTACCCGGGCCGCAGGTGCTTACTATCGCTAACCTTGACTCATCCATGCCAGAGATCTTTTGTGTCAGAGCTCCCGTGCAATCATGGCTTATGCAACATACTGCTACTCGAGGTCTTACTATCAAAACGGGCTAAGAATGACCATCAATCAGCTGCATGCACAACTGGGTACCGTTCGCATGCCTGCTGAAACAGATCCGTGATGTTGGGTATATATTCACTCGAAGAAGGCAGCCTATCATGAAACAAAGGAAGATCTGCTTCACATCCCATTTGTATCGAAATACGAGGTTCCATACGCGATCACACCATTGATTATCAGGCTTGTGCAGTACAACAGCTGTGCTAAGTGAAACGCTGACAATAGTAAGAAGTTTTTCAAGCGAAGCATATCGATTTATATTCTCTCGCTCTAGATCAGCACCACCTGCCTCGCGCGCTATCGATCTCGAAGTACTTCTAAACTTGTTCGAACCTTACCTTCTTCGTCCTTCCCACAAGAGATCCCGAGTCGGATACCGTTTTGGAATAATGACTTGAAAATCTAAATATCCTAAGATCCGAGCCAATAAAAATGAGGGAACAAAATCAGCAACCCAGTGGCCCAACCAAAAGCCCTGGCA
>CEMU01565644.1:0-10035 GCA_900068965.1 Calocybe gambosa
CTTCATTGATATGGACAACCGCCCACAGAGCAAATTATATAGGACGGAATATTTAATGATGATGATGGTTAAGGGGGACTTTGAGGATACTTGCATGAACTGAAATGTTCGTTTTTGGCGAGAATGTGACGGCCAGAGAAATATTAGGTAATGCGGTATATGTTAAGACCTACCACCATCCGCTCCATATCGTCGAATATATGCAACCGGTCTCTCGTGAAAACGTTCGATAAATTTCTGTTTCTCACTCACAGAGCTATCTTATGCCCATTGCACCGCGATTATGGGCCAGCCTTTGTCCGGGGCTTCCATGTCCAGTCCCACTTACAACACCCCCGAAGCACGCCCGATACCCACCAAAAACCAGCATTCAAGGAAAACATATACACGCTTCCTAATCTGTTGACAATATCGAGAATAGTCGCATGTCCCGTTTTAGGCTATACGATCATAAAGGGTGATTTTCATTTTGCAACAGCACTATTGGTGTATGCTGGTTTGACCGATTTGGTACGCATTTTGTCTCTCCCGCCATTTATCCACCTTGGTAATCTTATAGCTTACTCTCATAGGTTGACGGATTTTTAGCGCGTCGATTCAAAATGCAAAGTGTGCTTGGAACCATTCTAGATCCCGCCGCGGACAAGGCGCTCATGACAACATTGACTCTGACATTGGCTATGCAAGACTTACTCCCAGGTAGTTACTTTCGGCACACAGTTTCTATATATCTCAAGGATACTAGTTCCTCTTGCTGTAATCATTCTTGGACGAGATGTCTTGCTCAGCATTTCGGCTTTTTACATCCGTTATACGTCATTGCCAGAGCCGGTACGATCAATCTATGCAGAGTCATTGGTTTGAAGTCACCTTCTCATCCATTGTAGAAAACATTTGCTCGCTACTGGGACTTCTCTCTACCGTCCGCGGAAATACGGCCGACAGCAATAAGCAAGGTCAACCAAGTCTGACGACAGTATATCAATTGCTCATGTCACTCGCAGGTTAACACTGCTCTGCAACTTGCACTCATGGGAACAACGACGATTAGCCCGATTCTCCCTTTCGATTTGGCTATGCCTCTTACAGGACTTCAGTTTGTGCTTTTCAACACGACGTTACGATACAATCTTGATTAACAACCATTAGATGGATTGTTGCTACGACAACTATATGGAGCGGATTCTCGTATCTGTTTTCTAATAATGCGGTGCGACTGATATCGGCACGTCGAAAAGCACCTCCCTCAGATTGATCCACACCGTCGGACTTGCATCAAGTCTGTTTTTTAGGTCAAACTTAAGAAATCCGTAATACGACAGAGGATCAAGATAAAAAGGAAAGGCTTGCTTTCCATTGGTTTATTAGCGCGGGCTGCATAAGTATGATTAGACTACAGGAAGTGCATGCTAAAGTATCACAGCCTATGGGGTACAACAAGTCCCTTATAATACAAGCGCACAAGGGTGTCTTGGTGTCATGACGATTGTGTTCTACGCCGTCGCACCTCCAGAAGCGCTCTATTTACAGCTTCCCTTTCTTCGACATGCTCTCGCCAACCGTTACTCGCATTCCTGAAAGTTGCCGAGGTCAAATTTCATTCGCAGTGACGCCTAATTCTCATTTACCTTGCTCGAGAAATGAATACGACGGCAACGGCAATACTTTTGAATGTACGGAGTTTTTTACCTTGTGGCGGAAGGGATATGGGAAACCCTATCTGCGATATGGCAGCAAAAATGGTTTGTTCGCTGTTGCATTTAGTCCGACAAAATTCGGCAGGTGATAGGCCTTATCGCTCACCTCTTCTCGAACTGCGCCATAAGGACAAGCAGATATTTCTTCTGGTATGATAAGTCAACCCGGAAAGAGGACTCTCGTGTAAACTTGGCCTTCAGATAACGAATCTGCACAATCAAGCCCTTGCACTCCTTGTTGTGTTGTACTTTCATAGCCAGAAGCTGTTCATCGCTATTCGAGGTTGAGAAAATGGTTAGCGTGTTGGTCGCATTGACTCACACTTGACAGACGTGATTTTTCATCTCCTCTTTTGCTAGCTCTGTCTTTCCATACTGGTCATCTAGCTTCTCCTTTAACAGGCGTATCTGAGTATGGGCCTGCTTTCCACTTCTATGCAAGCTTGAAAGTTCGTCTTGATGCTGTTCCTCTTGTTTTTCTTTCTCCGCTCTGAGCAGTTTGAGGTCACGACCGAAAGCTTCCGCATCCTTCTTAACCCGCCTAAGATCAGCCTCTAAAGCTGCCACTGTCCTTGAAATCTCGCTCTTTTCCGCTGACATGCGTTGTTTCTCTTGTCCGGCCTTTTTGAGTTCATCGGCTTGGTTCGAAACCGCCAGACGCAGATCATCGATCTCTAAAAGATAAAGGTCAAGCTGGTGACGGCGGTTTTCGTGGGAGGTTGACGAAGCATCGTGTGTTGCACGAAGTCGGTGGGCTTGCTGATTATCTGGTCAGTACACATTTCATCAACAGCTAAGATTGGGCACCTCAGTAACTTCTGTAAGTCGTCTTTGTAGCTCTTTATAGTCAGCAGCCAGCAGAGAGCGCTCTTCTCGCAAATTATCGATGGTTGCCGCATTTTCAATCACCCGGCCTTCAAGCAGGCGTGCCTTTTGTTCGGCGTTCAAGTTGTCTACAAATCTACTGTCAATACAGACAATCTAAGTTGATGATACAACCCACCTCGCAGTTCATCCTCCAGATTGCGGTTCTCTTCCTTGTAATGATGGAGCTTCTGCTTCACATCTTCCATATCCTATGCATCTAAATTCAAGTAAAACTGCATCTGTTTGATATTACTACTGACCGATTCTGTTCTCTTAAGCTGATTCAAGATATCAGTCTTATCCCGCTGTACCCGATGCTGTTCTGTGGTTAATGCTCTCAATTGGGCTCGCTCTGATTTCAGGTTCGCCTCAAGGTCTACAATGATGCTCTTGGCCTTGTCGAGTTCCTATCCTTCCAGGTCAAAACTAGTTCAATTAGTTTCGTGTTGTAGACTCACCACTTGCACACTCGCCGCTGCTTTCTCGCCAGCTCGACCATTTTCGGTAGCCTTCTTCATCTCTTCTCTAATATTTCTGACTTCAGAATTTAAACGATTGGTAACGTCCTGAAGGACAGCTTTCTCGCCAAGAAGCATTTGCCTTTCTTGATCCCAGCTCTTCTTCATAGCTTCTAGCTGAACGTTGATAGTCTGCGCGTCGGTTCTCAAGGTATCCGCCTTCCTTGCGTCTGAAAAGGATCCAGACATGTCACCGATTCTCGAAAAGTCCGAGAGACTAGATTGGATTGAAGACAATGGTGTGTTGGCCTCAAATGAGACGTACCTATCATCAGCCTGGATCAAGGCTGAAAGACTGACCCTAACACCGCATTTTTCACACTTAGCTCGTTGCAAGTATCGAAAGCGCCGCTCTTCTCGTCGTGATAAACGGGTAAGCTCATCTTCCAGCGTCGATATCTTGGCGCGAGCATCTTCAAGCTTCTTCGTAAGCTCAACCGCACTTAATCCAGCATCTTCAAGCTTGTCAAGCTTGTCGTCTATGCTATTGTTTGCACGATCAAGCTCTCGTTGGAGCCGACTGATTTCTGTGACTAAAGGTGAATGCGATGGATCGCTGGACAAGTCGTTCAGCCATGACATCTGTGACGTCTGTTGGTATCATTGAATGGAAAGCCACGGATTAAGGAACTTACATCTCGTAACGGAGCTCCAGGTGTCTTCGGCGCTCTCAATGATAAAGAGAGCACATGGCGATGAATAGGGGAAATACCACTAGCATTTATGATCTTGCTTGGCGTGTTGATTTCATTCATTGCCACCCTCAATGCTCTGTTTCTTTCCAGCAACTCTTCCTTCTCCTGTTCTAGCATCTCCATCTTCGTATCCTTCGCTTTTTCCAGTGCCTTTCGCGCAGGAGATAGGCTAAGCAATGTGTTGAGCCTAGCAATCTCGCGAGCCGCCTCCTCAAGCTCATTTTCCAGAGCGCCCACGTCAGCCTTCATTTCTTCTACCTCGCGTGACGAACTTAGGGAGTCTCGAGAGCTTTGTAATGAGACGCCGCTTAGTCGGTGAGCGCGTTCACGCTCAGCTGAAGCAAGTTTGCCCTTGAGGGTGTTGAGCTCTTGGTCGTCAGCCAGCGTCTTCTTTTCCGCCTCCTCTAATGCGTGATCCATCTGCCTTGCGAGTTCCTGAGCCTTCTGAGCATCCTGTTCCAATTTCTCCACCTTGTCCTGCGCTTCCTCGTTATCAGCAGCAAGACCACGAATCTGGTAACTAGCAGAAGCAAGCTCTTCCTCGAGAGTCTCGATGCGTTCAACTGCTGCGACTGCCCCTTCTTCCATCTCAGTCAAACGGGATCGTGTAGCGCGAAGGTCTTGCTCCAGCAACTGCAGCTCTTCTTCCATCTGACGCACTTGTGTTCTATCTGTAGCAAGTTCGTCATCCTTGATAAGGAGCTCCTTTTCAAGATTCGTAATGGCATCGCGGTCTTCCCGCAAGTCTTTCTCCAGGTCATCGATTTTGTGATCGGACTGCACAACATTCTCCTCGAGCTCCTTTACGTGTCCCTGCGCTTTTCTCAGCTCCGACGATAATTTCCCGATTTGTTCATTGGCATCTCTTAGCTCTCCATCAAGTTCTCTCCCACTCTCCAGAACTCGCTCTGCCTTTTCTGCTCTTTCAGTTGCCAAATTCCGCTCTGCTTCGGTTTCTGCCAACCGCTCAGTCAAATCTTTGAAACGTCGAGTACCCTTTTCTTCGACCTCTCTTGCGTGTCTCTCTGCAGCCGTCACCTTCTCCTCCAAGTCTTTGATTATGCCGCTGACCCCTTCCTCTACTTCGACCATCCTTTTTCTCCATTCCTCCCTATCTTGAATCCTTCCATCTTTCTCAGCTTGCAATTTTTGCTGCAGTTCTTCCTTTTCTTCTTCCAAAGCCTCTATCAAATCCTCTAGCTGAGCCTTCTCTTCGTCCCACCCTTCCGCCCCAATTTCCTCGGCAACATTCCCAAGCACTGTGCTGCCGGCACTGACCCTCCTGCCACCACTAAGCCTCCTACCACCCTCAAGCGCGGATGACTCAATGGTACCTGCCCTTTTGTCTCTTTCGAGCTTTTTCAGCCTCTCAATAAGAGCTTCGTTTTCCTCCTGCAACCGCCTGTTCAACCCATGTAAGTAATTGTTCAGCTTACCCGCATTGAACCTCCCAACACCCTGACCTGCCCCTGCCCCGAAGCCCATGGCGGGATCAAAGGATGTATTCGCACGATGGTGAGTCGTCAAATCGTGAGATGATGCTGTGGAGACGAAGGATGCGCCCTCGGACGAGGGATTCTTGGCCGCCACAGTCCATTGGTCCACCGACTGCCTTCTACGCGAGTCAATACCCGATCCTGACGCTCCAGATTCTGAATCTGACTCCCCTGGAGAAGGAACAAAAGCTTGTGAAAGAGGATGGGAGGACCGAGGATTCCTGGCCATACCAGGTCGAGGTCGAGGAGTAACCCCTGCAAAGGCCGTTTGAAGATTCATTCGTGGGCCGGTGCTCAAGCCAGATGCCGGCGTAGATTCTGACACACTGGGCGTGTTAAAATTGAGGTTACGGGGGTGAGGGGTGGGCAATTTCATACGAGGCCGGGCAGTGGAGTTAATGATGGACAGAAGGAACGACCGGCGACGAGTGTGAGGCGTCAGCAAATCTCCTTCATCTTCTGCCCCTTGGCTATCGTTCCCCAGCTGCCCTGGCTCTGACTGATTTGGTGTTTTTAGCATATCTTCTGAGATTGGAATGTTGAGGCGTGCTCGGGGACGTGGATACATTGGTGTGGGTGTGAAAGCTACGGACTGTCCAGGAGATGTGAGGGTACTAACAGGGTGCTCGGGTGAATGAGAGCCACGCCCATTAAAGTGGTGATGCCTCTTTTCTGCAGATTCTGAAGACTGATCCGAGACCGAGTCGCTCTGCTCATTCAAGGGAGCGTTGTTCTCCATGCCTGGCCCTTCATTAGACGAGATCGATTGGTCTCTGTCGATATATGGAGGTGATATGTGGACATCCGTTATATCCATAGATCTGGCGTTAGTCTCGCGCGACAAATAGCCATCTTCATCTTCAGAAATATCATCCACCTCGCGATCGGGGGGTGGTTGTGCTATTGGAGAGGCGTTGGATGAAAGCGGAGGCAGTACAGAGCCCGACGGGGTGGGGGACTGAGGGTCGGCTTGAGGGAGAGAAATTGAAATTGAACTTTGTGGCGTTGAATGGGAGGGAGAAGAGGCGCGGGACGAGGAAGTGCGGGACAGGGAGGGTGTGCGTGTGCGCGCTATAGATTTACTTTTACGGATCGCAACATTGCGATATTTATCGATAGGAGATGGCTGTGATAAGGGTTTAATGGGTCAAAATAAATAATGAAGAAGAAAAAAAAAACTCATGTACCTTGGGCTCAGATTTAAGACTGATGGAGTAATCATAATACTTCTTCGGCGTAGTCTCAGGCCCCCTCGTATTAGTCAAGGCTGGCGAGCTCGAGCGGGAGACAGATTGAAGAGCATCTGTAAGAGAAAGTTCTTTCTCCACGCCTCCCTCGTCCTCTTCAAGAGGAAGATAGAGATCCGATACATTGTCGCTTCCTGAATGCTCGTCGTCCGTAGCACTGCCTTCCTGCCCTTTCCTGAGTCCTGCACTAATATTTGGCAACGATGCAATTTTGCTGATGTCAAAGCTATCTTGACGAGGCTCCGCCGTTGAAGCTCTGCGAGAAGAGATCATGCTCTGCAAGGCAGATTTGTTGGAACGAGAAGCAATCGAGCTGGCGAATCTGGCAACACTATCCATACCAGAGGAGAGCCTGGCTGCTGATAGAATTGTATGTTGATTGGGCGTAACTGCGGGGGTTGAGTGCATCGGGGAAAGTATGTTGTTGGGCCCATCGTCAAGTTCACTTGGGTCTGAGGCGGAAGACTCGTCAAAGCCTGGCAGAGACGGCAGAGACGGCAGATCCTGCCCCTCGACTGCCTCTATCCTCTTCCACACCCGAGACGGGGTTTCCAGCATCGCGGCCATGATGATGTACGGATCGGCATTCGGAATGTTCAAGTCGCGTCAAAGTCATATGACCGCGTCACACCTACGATTACGTAACTATCATTTAGATCTTGGGCCACCGTACTCGCTGGGAATTTGTGGGACCCATTTGTCTACTTCGAGCCGGTACACATATATTGAGATCTGACGCTAACCTTCGCATGGCAAAACCAAAAACAATTCACACAAGGACGACCTTCCTAGCCGAATCTTCCAAACTTTCACAAAAGGGCCGCAAAACAAATCAGTCCTTGCGCTCACAAGCTTATGGCCTCTCTAGATTCGATTGCTCTCATGGGAGCGTACGCGTGACTCGGGGAGTCGGATTCTATAAGTATTCAATGGTCTCATAACATAAGGCTGTCTACTCCCGCAGCTTATGCTACAATGTCGAATTTGAACAAAGTCCAAGATACCGGCATGTCCACTGATGAGAAAACAATACACGTACAAGACACGCGTTCAGTAGAGTCTCAATCGGAAACCAAAGCCGAAACAACCACCCAATATATCATCGATCCGCGCGCAGAAAAAAGGCTTTTAAGGAAGCTTGACTTGACCCTTCTGCCCTTGTTCGGTATCGCATGTAAACATCTAGCTTGATATCCGTTACAGAGAAGCTCAATATTAATTTTAGACTGCACCAACTTCATTGACAGGTAGTGACATTCCTATGTCTTCAATCTCTCAGCTCATATAGTCCCGTTAACTCGACAGAACTGCCATAGGTTGGCTAATCATCCTACATGTCGTATCCAGCTCATTCTTTCGTTTATAGGGAACGCTAAAATCGCTGGTAATTCTTATTTCTCTGGTCATGAACTCAAAAAGACCATGCACAGGAATCGAGAAGGACCTTGGCATGACGTCCTTTGATTACAACATAGCTTTGACTGTGTTCTACATCTTCGTCAGTCTGCCAAGTCTCTTCGTGATCAAATCTAGTTAAAAATGTATCAAGTACATTGCTGTAGACATTCCCTCTAACCTTGCGCTAAAACATTTCGGACCTTCTTGGCTAGCGGGGATGATCACTGCATTTGGCATCGTCTCCATCGCAACTGCCTTCATAACATCCTACTCTGGCCTAATCGTGACAAGAGTGTTCCTCGGCCTAGCAGAAGGTGGAACTTTGGTAAGTAGAATCAAGTCCCCGCACCCTGAGCTATAACCATAAATGTGACCTGTGTAGTCAGGACTGACATACATGCTTTCACATGTGAGCCACGTTCATTACCGTCCTCTGCACCCGACTGCTACCCACCAACTCAGTTCTATCGACGAAGAGAGCTAGTGTTCCGAATTGGTTTGTTTTTTGGAGTTTCGACACCCGTAGCAGGAGCATGTACGCACCCTTTTCCTAGCTAGAAAACTGCATTAATGTTGTTTTACAGTCGGTGGCTTACTAGCATCTGGTCTCTTATCAGTTGACGATTTTGGCGTTGTCAAGTCGTGGAAGAAGGTTTTGACTCTCACGCGATACCAATTTTGTTCTCATCAGAATCCTTAGATCTTTCTTATCGAAGGTAATAAATAAATAAATAACTTTACGTATGAACTCACCGCCATAGGTATCATAACAACTGCATTTGGTCTGCTTTGCTTCTTGGTTCTTCCCGCCGATCCGCAGCATACTCGAATGCTGAATGAAGAGGAGCGTAAGCTAACTCTTGCACGTATTGACGAGGACCAAGCTGTGAAAACACGTGGAGAAAGAGAGAAAACTACACTCAAACTAGTTCTCGGAGCCTTCAGCTTTCATGTGCGTGCTCATGGTGTGGTTCCAAGGTTGATTAAACGGCATATTGTAGACCGTTCTGTGTACTGTTTGCTACACGATGCTCAACATCTCATTCCAAGGATTAAGTCTCTTTATGCCGACTGTGGTTGCCACATGTACGACCTGCTTTTTTTGTCTATCTTGTCACTAAATGGTTTTTCACAGTGGGACATTACAGTGTGTAGCGCCACACACTACTCGAACCTATTTATTAATGTCTACTTAGCCGTTGTCCAGTCTCAGTTGCGGACAGTGCCTCCTTACGTTGTTTCTGCTGTCTGGGCTGTGGTTTGCACATATTCCAGCTTCCGATTAAAGCAAAGGGCTTCTGTCATTCTCCTTTGTGGGTTCCTCATGATAGCAGGCTATGGGATAGCTGTTGGAACGGAAAATTCCCATGCACGGTGAGATAATGGACACCTTGACCGTCATCTCCTCATTTATTTCTGCCAAGTTACGCAGCGTGTTTTCTGTCTATCGCAGGTGCTTCGCCTGCCGGTCCTTTGGTATAGAGCATGATATAGCAACCTTCACGACTGGCTGATAACACTTCACTCAAGGTCCTTGCATGGGGAGCAGACAATGCCGCTCCGGACACAATCAAAGCAGTAGCAACTGCTCTCATTCCTGGTGGGCCATCGTCGTCTCGTTCGGTAAATGCCATGCGCTCATCTAGTTTCCTAGGTGTCGGTGCACTGGGTTCCGTTATAGCGTTCGTCATCTTGTTGAATAAAGAGACACGCTCATATCTACTGTAGTGTCTGGACTTACCTACCCGCCGACGCCCCAAATTTCCATAATGGAAACTCGCTCAACCTCTCTACGAGCTGCGCCACTTGCGTCCTAACAGTTATTGGCCTCATTTATCTCCACCGAGAGAACGCTAAGCGCAACCGAGGAGAACGTAATTATCGATTAGAGGGGAAAACGGAGACAGAAATAAACAAATTAGGGTACCTACACCCTGCTTTCCGTTATCAGGTCTGATTTGTTTTGGCCATTGTACGTCGTCTTCAATTTAAAGCGAACAGCCACCATGCCTGACCTCCGAGTTAGTTATGCGAGTGCTGTACATCATTAGCCTTATGGCAGTTTTATTTTTCGAAAGGATAAATACAGGATCTTACATTTTCTTCGCAATGCGGGA